>JBCJKH010020190.1:7528-20049 GCA_039877255.1 Loriculus beryllinus
CCCCCCCCCCCCCCCCTCCCCCCCCCCCCCCCCAAGACAAAAAAAACACAAAATCAACCAAATCCAACTCTGAAATATTTAACTGAGTAGTGAATAATTCTAAAATCCCAAATTAAAACTGTTCTTGAAATGTTCACGATAAAGAAGAGTCACAACTACATTCATAAATAAAAAACTTTTGAAACTGTGTCCTTGATCTCCACTGATTCTGTTGTGTTAGCTTTTTTTAATACTACCAGCTGAAAATACATAGATATATTAGAAAGATATATAGTTATTAATGACATCTAGGCAAGAACTAGTTAAGTAAATCATTTTCCCTATTAAATTTCTACTACTTATGAAACTGAAGCAATTAACTTGTCAAATAACTCAGTTGCAAAAACCTGTTTTAGCTGTTTCAGAGACATATTACCTTGAAAATCAGTGCATTTAACTTCATTGTTTCTACACATATGGAAAGAACATCTGTCTTACTAATTTCCAGCAATCAGTGCTTCTCCAAGTCAGATGTTCAAAGTCCTCATGTCCCCAAAGTCTTGTTAAAGCAGCTGGACAAATGACAGATCTAGACCACAGGATCCTTCAGGAACTGCTCTTCCATGATTTACTCAAAGAGTAAAACTAGGACTTTCTACATTCGATTTATTTTCTTCTTACCCTTCTTAATGTCAGCAATATGAACAAAGGAAAAAAAAACAACTTTAAAAATGTCTGTGGGGTTTTGTTCACTTCTTTCATTTTAAGCCCAAGTTTTAAACCTCCAATATTTTTCAAGACGAAAGTACCCCTCTTCACCACAGGCAATATCCTGAATTACTACAGATAAAGCTAATCTTTTCAGGACCTTATAAACACAGCTAAGAAGTCTTTTACAACTGCAGGCTGCGAATATCAGTGACAACTCAAATTCTCAAGTAAATAAATGTATTGTATATATTTATATACCAACTATTGTAAGACTAACAGCATTTGAACAGATCTAGCATAAGCAAGCGATCACTGGATACCACCACAAAATGAAAATTTTGAAAAGCTCACTACAGTGACAGATGTGTTGCTTGACAGCCTGTGCAGAAAAGACCAAATAGAGTAACTTAATATTGAAATAATTTACCAATATTTTACATTAAAAACAAAATACTGATCTTTACTGTGTGCATGTCTAGACTACACTTGCAACATTAAAATGAAGTCTTTTACAAATTTTAGTGGAACATCAGGCAGGAAAGAATATCTGCGATGAAATCTCCCACCCAAAGGAAGGGTTTCGTAAAGTTTTTGGTTATTCCATTTGAGAAGACAGACTGTCTGTTATTATTGTTCTTTTTAAGCTAAAGAAATTTTTAATTCCACTAACAATCTTATCGTCACAAGGAACTTGTTTCTCAAGATTCCTTCATCAGATTTATCTTTATTTTATTGTAACACAAAGAACAGAAAGCCTGAAAGACCTAGAGAGTCCAGTATGTGTGCTGGGTTGACCTTATCTGGCTGCCTGGTGCCCACCCAGCTGCTCTCTCAATCCACCTCCTTAACAGGACAGGGGGAGAAAACAAGATGAAAAAGCTCATGGGTTAAGATAAAGATAAGTTTCCACCATGGGCAGAACAGACTTGACTTGGGGAACATCGATTTAACTAACTGCCAATAAAAATAGTAGGATGATGAGAAACAAAGATTAAAACACTTATTCCCCCCCTTCCTTTTTCCCAGGCTCAACTTCAGTTCTTCATATCCTACACCTCTTCTTCCCTCAACTGGTACAGGGGAAACAGGCAAGGTGGGGTTATGGTCAGTCCACAACAGCTCCTCTTCTCTCCTATACCTTCCTTCTCCCACTTTTTTTGCAAAAGTTGCAGTGTAGATCAATCTGCTCATCTGAGTTCTCTTCCGCAGGCTGCAAGGGAATCTCTGCTCCTGCACGGCCGCACCTTCTCCCCTTCTCCAGCTTTGGTGTCACTGGGCTGTTCCTTTCACATTTTCCCCTCACTTCTCACTGCCATGCAGTGTTTTGCCCTTTCTCAAATACCCTTTCCTAGAGGCACCAACACCTTGTCCAAGGGTCTCATCTGTGCCCTGTGGTGGGCCAGTTGGAGCCAGCTGAAATACACACCTAACTGGAGCACAGACATCTAGCACAGCGTGCTTTCCCTTTTTTGATCCTTCTTCATGTCCCACAGCCTTGAATCCTTTTAATCAAGCCTCCACTAACCTAACATCACCCATTCACGCCTATCGCAGTATCTCTCTCTGACCTTCAAAGAGATCCCTCTGTCTTTGTTTTAATCAATAGTTTTCAAATATTAAGTACTTTTATTATTATTACTTCTAAGCTAGCAGCATAACTCAATTTGCTGTACACATGGCAAACATTCACACACTTCTTTTAGTATTTTATGAATGTTCGCATTTCTAATTCAATGCCAGAACACACTTCTGTTTACAGTCTAAATGCATCGAGTTCCTGCACATATTTTCACTTACCATTATTCTTCAAATACATCTAGGAATATCTGCTGTATTGTAACATTCATAATGTAAAATACTTGGAATTTGTACTTAAAGTTTTGCAATACATTGTTTAACAAAACCCCAATGTATCAGTGACTATGTAGAATATTGGAATATTCACTTTAAGTCTCAAGAGTAAAAAATAACCCCAAACATGCATAGTAACAAATAGATTGTTACTGGCTCAGCTCCCAACTTAATGACTACATCTATTTTTAAGTGTTAATGTTTAAATTAGATGATTCCATACTCTTCAGAATATTGTTTATGTTTCAGAGTTTTTCTGGGAAACACTA
Source organism: Loriculus beryllinus (assembly GCA_039877255.1). Taxonomy (NCBI): domain Eukaryota; kingdom Metazoa; phylum Chordata; class Aves; order Psittaciformes; family Psittacidae; genus Loriculus; species Loriculus beryllinus. Next base: position 10,339 of record JBCJKH010020190.1, read on the forward strand.
CTGCCCTCTCAACACTGAGTAAGAATGTAGAGCAGAAAGGTCTTCTAGGAGCAAGCCTTATCATCTATGATAAACACGAACAGGGACACATTTTGACAACTGCGTAGGAAGCACAGAACTGCTCTGCTGCAGGCACCAGAGCACTGAGACCAAGTGGCTTGGGTACATGTTTCTTCTGGTGACATGATCAACACTATATACAAATGCTGATGAATCTCCCAAAGCTATTCATTAGCTTGTAGATCCAGTTAATCTAATACATTATAGAAAAATCTTATGTTGCTCTGCATAACAACTCTGAATGCTGCTTTTAAGACATTTGACACTTGGCGTACCATAGCCAGAGAGCTGCACATACTTGTCTTGCCTTTTCTGTGGATTTTAGTCCACACTTGAGTCACAGGTACAGCAAAGCCACACTTCAGCTACAAGTGAGAGCAAATATTTCCTGTCAAAAGGATCTTTCATAGCAGTATATCTGTTCATCTAGAATAATACTACTGCACCAAAGGGAAGCGATTAAGCATGCTCACAATACAGACTGTATCAGTATAGTTCAGTTGAACATAATTAAACCAGCACACACACATTTGCACTGACCTCTGAGATGTTCTTCCCACTCATACACAGTAAACTGACTCAAAACCAAGGCTGAAGATGGCTTCATCTTCAAAGTTGAGGTCATTAGCTGAACCTTAGTGGGACTCGGAAATTTTTTGCAGTGTACCATCATGTTTGCACAGCTATCAGCTATTTCACTTACATTTCAAGCTACCTAACTGTAAGCAAACCTCATCCTAGGCTTCTGATTTTTTTCATGCTCACTTCTTAAATTTCTGCATTTAGAAGCCAAATTCATGGCTATTGACATTATTCAAGAAACTCATGTAAGTAATTTAGACCATAAAAATCAACAGTCACCATCACAATAAAAAACCCAAACAAAAACAAACCAGCACATTAAAATGCACACTAACTTTACAATAAAGAGAAAATATTTTGATTCATTCTGAATCTGAGTAAGAAATTCTACTGTGTAATCAAATTCATCAGCGATATTAACTAGCTATGTACTTACTAAGCACCTAGTGAAATAGTATAGTCTTCTAGCAAAACTAGCACAATCAGTAAGTGTTCAAAGAGAGAAAAATGATTCTGCTGTTGCACTGCTTCTCATTAACAAATATGCTGGCAGCACATTTATAGGCTACCACAGCACACCCTGTCAAAATCTCAAGGAAGAATTGGACTTAGTTACACAACAATCCTTTCCCACAGGACAGGTGCAGGGGTGTTGTGCATTTTTTCTGCACAGGTCCTTTTCCCTGCTTTGTACTGATAGTATTAGCTTGATAAATACTTTCCTCATTTGCTATCTCCACCAGTGTGCCTAAAACAACGCCGATACCCCTTACCTATTTGTTGTTCTGTTTCCTGGATGTTAGCTGAGAGCCATGGCTAAAGGATCACCTCAATTTGTTCTGGTTTATTTATAACAAACATAGTAAGAAGTTCTATCTAGAGGAGATTTTAAATCTTTTGAATATAGTACATACCAGTTCCTTTGCTTATATATGGAGGCTTGAAGAATTTCACAATGCCATATAAATTCACTACGGTTCCATCTTTAAGATGATTCAGAGGAGTGTACACATACTTGGGTGCAACAGACTGGAAAGGTGTGATAAAATTAGGGAACAAAAGAAAATATTATTCAAATCTTCTCTCCCAGAATTTTATCTTTTAAGACCACCCACCCTCAGACATGCTTTATTTGATCATACTTAAAAGGAAAAAAAAAAAAGTTATTTCTTTCTTACTTAGACTCTTTGAACATAAATATATTTACAGGCAATAAAGCACAAAAAACCCCAGACTTATTGCCACTTCTTTTTGAGATTGCATCTTCCTTACAATAAACTAACCAGTTAACTAGTTTCAGTACATGAAACAGATGAATAAGAAGGATGGAAAGTACTTTTTTATAGATCGGTTTTAACATGTCCATTCAAAGGGCTTTTTGATGCACATAAATAATTTTGTAATCCTTACTGGCAGTGTCACTGCACAGAATCACTGTCTTGTGGTGGGCAGTATCTCAGTCATTGGGTAAGTCTTCCTATTAAAATAGCATACTTGTTGGATTAAAGAAATTAAAGACTACCTTCTATTGTTTAAGGACTGTTTTCCTGCCATCTTAAGGTTACATTATATGCTGATTGCATTTCTTTTAAGAATACAAGTTCCGCCAAACTGATTGAAAACTCCTTATAAAATTAACTCAAATCCAAGCTGTCATTGTCAATACTGAACCTTTATGATAAAGAACAATAAAATTCCATACACTAATTCCTATGCCCTTAATACACTATTTCCTATTGAATCTTTATTTAGATACACAAAGGTTTGTTCCAAGCAGTAATCAAAAGTACTGTTAAGACCAGTACATGAATTCTGATTTTAAATAAAAGGAAGATTCATATTTCCATTTTTTTAAAGCACAAGCATACAACCTTTTTTAGAATGGTTACCTTTCTAGTTTAGATATTGCTAAACGAACATGCAAACTATTTTGAGATAGAGACAGAACCTGCAAGTATAGAAAAATTAGTACTTTTTCATACTTTATTCTTTTTTCCAGGCACATTATTCGCAAAATTAAAATCTAAACAAATGAATGCTGGGATGAGAGTATGGAGTAAAATAAACAGGAAAGAAAAAGAATTTTACACATTCTCATTTATACGCAGTTAGTCTTACATGGTTTAAAAACATCCCGAATATAAACTCACCACCAGTGCAGTTTTTGAAGCAGCAGTTGTTTGTTTACTGCAAATCTGAGGAGGAAAAAAATAGCAAACTCTCTGATTAAAAAAACATGAAATGCAAACATAACAACATTTGATAACTCTACAGCAAATATAACGCTAAGGCAAACACAAAGCAGCACTACAGATGGTTTTGCTATGTGAATCACCTATGAAACTAGTAATATGTTTTCATAATGAAAAAAAGAAAAAATTTACTCCAATTACACTCAAACAAAGCTACTTTAAACAACATACACTTTCTAAAGCAGAAATGCACTTAGCTGAATATAGGTCAGGTCACAATAGAGTCAGCATCTGAAAGTCAGAGGCCACAAATTTAAAATTGTACTTGTTTAACAGAGAACTTAAATGGATTCAGGTTCTGTACATGTCAATGCTTAGAGCATTAGATCTACTTCTAGGGACTTATTACTCTCCTTTGGGGGAAAAAAATATATATTAAAAAGAAAAAAAGAAGAAGGTTAAGGCAAATTCACCAGAATGGGATAAATTCAATTTAAAGGTAGTTCCTAAGCTTTTATAGCCATACTTGTAAGCCAGACTTACCTTCAGTGTAAGGTCTTTTAATGACCCTATTATGATGATTTGGCAATACTAACACTTAACCATCCTATAATGAAGAACACTAGGCTCAGCTGACACCCTGACGCAACACTGCTGTCTGTCTGCTTGAAGCAGGGTCCCACTCAGAGCTGCATGTTTCCTGCTAGGGATATGGTTTTGCTTTTCACACTCAACTGCATTCCTGAAGTAAATTTTACTTTTATTTATTTACTTTAAATAGTTGGGTGAACAGTTATAATTGAGAAAATGAGTCATGAAAAAATCAGATAATTTGTACTAATTTTAATCATTCAATGAGTGTGTCAATAAATTAAGTGCCATAGGCTCCATTCCGTGGTCAGTGATGAGACAGACACCTCCTCAGTCTCCCCAGCACAACCTAGACATTCAGTGAGCTGCACATCTTCCTTCGGACTGTTTGTGAAGATGCGCTGCCAATATTCAAGTACATTTAGACACATTCACTCAGACTCGGGGCATAGCTTTACTATCCAGTATCTTCAATGACATATATTTTCTCCACCTTTACATAATCAACAGACAATGTCATGGAACAGTCTGCATTACAATTTGAATTAATTTTGTTCCTCATTGAGCTGCATTCCAAGCTTTAATTATCTACCTGTAGAGGTAAAAATTCCTTTGTGGACCAAAAAATTTATTTTCTTAAGTGTAAAACCGTCAGACAACAATTATACAAACATGAGTTCAAACCTTGATATGAGCAGAGAATTTGTTAGTAAGAATTTTTATGAGATTTCTGTGTTCAAGTTTTCATAATTATTTCTAAGTTTGTTTCAAAATCTGACAAATAGGCCCAAAGGAATCACCATAAAGCTGTAGTGTTCTCCTGTGAAGGTGCCTATTCTTTCTCACTGACTACAAAATGGAGCTCACAGGACTGTCACCAAGAGCTCAGTTCAGTGCTATCATCCTTCTTTTTAACAGCAGTAGACAATTACAGTGATCAAAATTATGCAACACTTTCTCACCAGACGTCCTTAACTGTTGGGATAATTTTCGTAAGACATATGAAGTGCTTAAGCCGCTTAAGTGTTCAACACAATTGTTGCAACTGTATTATCATTCCACAACTCTTTCCCTCCACTACAGGTTTCCGAATGTAGAATAATATCCTAAATCCTATGGTATTTAAGCTACTGTGATTTTAAGTCCTATAACTTTTAAAATACTAATGCCTAGACTTAAAACGGGTAGCAAATGTCTCTTGAAGCAAAGACACAGTAGCCACAACAAACATGCACTGTTGATTCATTATCACAGACACAGAAGCAGAACAGGGTATCTCCACTCCCACATCTCAACAGATGGAAGCATTTAAGATGAACAGTATTGATACAAGAATAATACAAAAGAACTATTTTCCTCCTAAAAAAAAGAGGTGTAATTTTTCTTTAAAAAAAGTTAAGAATCTAGGAATCCTTGTATTTCAAAGGCAAGGAGTAATGATGAGAAATAAAGCAGTACAAACTCACGACAGACCTAAGACCACTCTCTCTTGCACCTTCTACCTTGCCTGCATTATTGCACTGTATTATGCATGAGAATGGTTTAAACAGCTCTAGGGATCTATCTATAAGTCAACTATGGTCAATTTTCTAAACTCAGCAAGTAGAAACTTACCTGGGAGGCCTAAGATAATTTAGCCCTTGCATGGTTAGGGTTATTATAAAATTGGATGCACACACAAATATGTCCCAGTTGTTTCCTGATGAACATGCTGAAATAACCTGTAGCATTTCAGGTTCTAATAGTTTTGACTATTTTTTCTACTGTAATGCAAAATGTTTATGCTGCTATTTGCACGAAAAAAAGGTAAAAAAAAAAGTTGGGTACCCACGTACATAAATGACTGATCCAGATTCTTCAGACACCTCCAGGTGGCAACCATGTCTACCATCCTCTCCTGCTGTAGGCGATTTTGCCAACTTAAATCCTGCAACTACAACAGTGTCCTATGGGGACAGCGTGATAAAACAGATGATTACACAGGTTGTAACACATCCTTTATTTTAAGAGTATGTGATGTGAAATTTTACCCTAAAGTCACAAGACATTCAAGAAACAAAAATGCTGAACAAATTTTAAACACTGTCTTGAAGTTTCTTTATTTAGTTCTTCTACCAGCAGTTTTTTGTTTTATTTTTTTCAAATTCTGCTAAAATTTTCACACTCTTGATGTTACTGCAACTGAATGCTAATTTTGACACGGGCTAGATGGTAAGAGTCATGGCGAATAAAGCAAAAGAATCACTCCCCTTCAAATGTACTCCTATCTGGGTAAGTTTAACTAAGCTAGAGCAGGAATCATACATTGGATCAGCAGTGACAAACATTCTTTTCTCAGAGCTTATTTCCTGAGCCATAGCTGCACTTTGAAGAGACTCTCCTTGTAGTTATTTTCTGGTTTGGTTGGATCATCATCTTCCAATTTCTGCCTTAAGGGCCAAGCAGGTCAATCAATAGCTAGGTTTCTGCTGGCAAACAAGACATTTCTGGCATCACTCCTAGGATTCCAGGGCAAGAAGCAACTGCATTTACAACTGCACTTTCATTTTGGTATAAAGTTCCTCAGATACTACGAAGTGAACATGAAAACAGTGATTCAAGGAGTAAATCGTTCAATGCCTGCAGCAGCTCAATTTTTAGTAGCAATCAATTTAAAAAAATTAAATAAAAAAAAAAGGGAGGGAGAGAGAAGATAGAAAATACATTTAGAAGACAGAGATGGTAAGAAAGGTATGTGATCAAAGTGCTGGGAACTCAGATGCAATGTAAAGCTCCTTTATAGTCCGCTCATTTGGTACTGGAACAGTACAGCAGGGTGGTACCAGTATGACCCATTCCAATAAGCATATTAGACTCAGTACCCTATTTCTACATGACTTCTACCAAAAGCTCTTCCATAAGCTTTTACTGAAGGACTCTGTTCATGCGTTCATTTGATTACAAAGAGTTGACAGTTTAGGCCAAATATTATGCTATAATGGCTCCTTTTTGCTATTTCAGCAAGCTGACAATGCTACTCCAAATGATCCAAAATCCAAAACCTTAATATTTTGTACAAGAAAAAGCAAGGCTGTTAGCTTAAGTGACAGTGATGTATGTAGCTATTAAAGGGTTTTGGAAAAAAAAAAAAAAAAACCTGCAGAAAATAAATTTAATCAGGCAGTTTAATATATAATATATCTGCTTTGGGCATGGTGACTTTCAGGTAGTGTCATAAACAGGAATACAATATATATTTTGATTAAAATATAGTATGTTAGTCACATAAGAGTAAGCCATACTCAGAGCTAGTAAGTTACAATATGACAAAACAACTAAACAACTCAATATTCCTTAGACCTAGAACACACTGCGCTGCTAACATATATCTTACTCTTTCCAGACAAAAACACACTCAAACACAGGCTTCAGGAAACTCAGCTATTTGGCAGAAACCAGGTGTTAGCATGTGTCTTTCCTTTCACTGTACTGATGCTACTCATGCTCCTTCAACAGTGGAATCAACCTTCAGCTAAAAAGCTATGCCCTGCTATACATTATTCCCATTTCACTATTTCATTAGATCGCAGGATGCACAAGATGCTGGGACTTGGTGGCTTAGCCAGGATTGGAGCTCTGTACAGTTGACTTGTCTTGTTCTCCTGTGTCATAGGAACTTCAGAATTACACAGACTCAAGCCTTTACACAGGTTAATAATTAATGGAAATGTTTTTTGTTAATAGTATTAGGTCACTGGTGATTACTAGTTATGTGTAACACGACATTCAAAAAACACCTGTCAAAGGACAGTGTAATTTCAATGACGAAGAACCCACTAACCTCAAAGTCTAGTTTTACACATATAAAGAACAGGTATATTCTCAGATTTGTTGCAAATTCATAGTCAGCTTTGGCAGACTGTAACTTGCAGTTGCTAACCATGCAAAAGATTTACATAATTTGCACAGCACTTTCAGATTTTATGTTTATTAATTTTCAAAATAGATTAGTTTTCACCATCTTTAGCTAACATGTTCTCTTATAATTGGTTTAGAATCAAAACTATTTACATAATTTGGTGAATTTTCATGTCAATGGAAGACTACCATATTGCATACATAACAGCTAGGATTTGATCAACATTTTTAAACAGAAAGAAGAAATCTCACTCTCCTCATTCAAAAGAAGAGAGAAATAAAGGAAAGACAGTATTTTCCCAATGGTTATTCTGTTACAGAACCAGAAGACTCTCAGGAGAAGGAACAACATGGCTAAACATGTAGGATGACTTCTCTCATCCATACTCATGACCTTTACTGGCTAGGTAAATAGCACTGACAAAAACAATTGCTTTATTTCAACATTAATGTTAGAAGTAATTTACATAAGCAAGTACTTTGGGGTTTTTCCTCTAGTTCATATTTATATATTTGAACTGATCTATACAAAACCAAGGAGTCAACATACATCTGCGGAATAAAAATCAAATAAAAAAAAAAATAAATAATATTTTACCCCATGGAGTACAACTTGTGCACAATCCTCTGCCATTTTTCCATATATTAAAATATTGATGCTGTTGATCCGTGAACATGAGTTATCCATATCTACAGAAAAGAAAAAAAACCCAGAAGTGATTCCCATCACCGTACCTTCTCCAAAACAAAACAAAACAGCAATGGGAAGTGATTTACAGAAGAAAAAAATGAACCTACAGTCCCGCATTTTTCATTTGAATTAATCTACAAACAGAAAACTGTTTCAAATACCTATACAGCTTGTCTTATGTGCTAATTATAGGTATATCAAGCAGAACACTCCCCATAAGAGGACAATTTAAAAGGTGAAAACATTCTACACCAGCATACATTAAGGAGAAATTACAAAGATTTCCACTTTGACACAGATCATATTGTAGAAGTATATAAACTGGAGATACTCCAAGATATAAACATATCAATAACCAGCCTTCCAGCAAGACTGATGCAGAAATTATATTGCTAAAGTTTATCCTGGTCCCATCAGCCTCATTCGCCTCCACTAACACCATTCAGAAGTTGTGTCACCAGGTTGGATCTGTACCCCCAGCCTGCTGTTCAGTCACAGCCACAGAACTGTAGAATCAGAAAGGCTCAGAGGTAGCAAGTGATGATTCTCAAACCAGTGTAAAGAAGGAGTTGAGAAGGAAATGGAAAGAAATAGAAAGTCCCTGGAATCCAACACAGAAAATGACATCCTCCTCCTTCCCGGCTGAAGGTGGTGATGAGCTTTGAACTTAAGAGATATATTATTTTTTAGTATCATTGATTACATGATGAACAACTTAAGTCTTTCAATGTGTCAATGTGTCTATTGATATACCTGAGTAATCAGGTGAAATTCCATTTTTTACTGCTTAGATTAAAATAGAATGAAATATAAGTATCAACTTACTGACATATTAAATGCACAATTACATAATATATAGTATATGCATAGTACATACAAGCAGAGATGTTATATGGTAACTACTAAGTTTGCATTTTTCTTAGTCCTTCCTTATGATAAACAGTTTAAAAATACACTATTAAATCTGTAATGTACTTTCAGAACAGTACATTAAAATTCTGGAAAAAGAAGTCTGGAACATGAAGACTGCATTGTTTCCACTAACTTACCCAGCATAAATTTAACACTATCTATTTTTGTCGAGAACAAACACTTTTAGAGAGTATTTTAAATGCAATATTTTACTGAACACTAAAAAGCAGGTACTAATGATGCAAGAGCATAATGTCACAAAAATGTCAAGAAGCTCAACAAAACAAATTTAAACCATATACTTAAATGTAGTACCTTGAAGAACAACCTTGAAAAAGTCTGTCCCATCTTTGAGTTTTGTTACCGGGTAGGAAAGAATAACTGTTCCCTAAAAAGTTAAAAAAAAAAAAGTGTCATGAACCAAGACTATGTACCTCTAAGTTACTGAAACACTGATAACAGCTAAAAAGGTGGAATTGAAATAACTGAAAGTTACCATCTGAATTCCTAAAAAAAAAAAAAAAAAAAAAAAGAATTTAAAAAAAAAAACCAACACAAAAAAACCTCAAAACCTGCTAAAGACAGCACTGAAGAGCAATATTCTTCGTATTTAACAAAGGAAATATTACATGTCTGTATTACTTAGATGATAAGCTTAGACTAAGCAATGAAAGAGTAGCTATGGAAGTACCTTTCACTAGTTAAAATAATAGCACAAAGGCTACAGTTTAGCACAAAACCTGAAAGGTAGCAAGTACAGCCATTCCTAAAAACATACCACCACAG
>JBCJKH010020195.1:40147-52683 GCA_039877255.1 Loriculus beryllinus
CTGAGATTCATGAACTATCCTTCCTGGCTTATGCCATGGTCTCTGTGATGTTATGTAAACCTTTCTCCTAAAAAGCTTGATTTAGGTAAAGAGCCACAGCCTTCTCTGTTCCTATTACTGAATCAATGCTAACTTTCCACTGTGTGTTCTGATTGTCCTCTCTGTAGTGGGAAAGGAGCGAATATATGTTTCTTTATCTCTATGGACCATTTAACAGATGCTACATTTCAACATTGAATATTAAAGTCAGATATGTTTTATGTAGCAAAACAAAAAAGCATTCATAATTCTTCTCTCACAGGAGAAATAACGCAACCATACAATTTAACATAATTCTTTAGCTAACTCTAGGTATATGTAAAGTTGTTCATTATTATCGGATTTGTTCTTCCACAGTCCAGTCATTTTCTTCATTCTCCTCTGAGATTTCTGCCTGCCATTTCTCTCTAAACTCTGCATTAGCTATTGTTTCAGTGCAGTTCTGAAAGCTGTGCATGTTTAAATTCTAAATGTTACAAACAACAAATTGTTGGACACTGCTTTTGGAAGATTTAAATATCTTGAGTGAGCCATCTTCCCATGCCCCAACCCTCACAGGGCTGGAAGAACTATGAACGGGAGGAAAACTACTTGTTAATTCATATGATAAGCATATTTCAAATTTAAATACATGCATATAGTGAATAATTAGGTTTCAGTATTTGTTGATTATTTTTGTCCTTTATTCTTTCTTTTGGAATCAAACTTGCTCTTGCAAGCCTGGAGCTGCAAAGCTCTCATATTTAGTACTGTTTGGAAAATATTGCTAATATGTTTCTTTGAATACTGCTCAAGATTTAACTTGGACTTTATAATGGTGGATTAATATACCAGGAATGTGTGCACACATCAGGTGCATAAAGAAGTTGTAGGTAGATACATGGGCAGTATGTTTTGAGTTTTCTGGATGTGAATGGTTCACATCATCTGAAAATGTTAATGAACCTCAATGGAACTCTGAGAAAAAGCCAGTGTTTTAAAACCATGTTCAGAATTCTATGTAAGGAGAATATTCTGAAACTGACCCAGGTGGGGGTTGCCATTAGGTTCTTTATGCTTGAGGGGTATTTTAATCCTAAAGGGAGCTAATATGTATTATGGATGCATATGAGAAAAGGGAAGATGATTTTAGATAGCAGATGCTCTTGGTGAGCTGTTGATGACTTCAGTTAAATTCAGTCACCCTTTATAAAGGCTAAATCTGATGAGTATTTTTTTCCCTTATACTTTACAGTTCTATGTATACCATTTAATGTCAGTACAAGGTAAAATTGTCCAGCTTTTATCCAAAATAATTGTAGTTCCTGTCTCCTCATATACTTGCAAGTGAAAATTGGGGTTTTTTTTTTAGCTTCTGAACCTTGTCTTTAGGATGCTTTTTCCTGTTTGCAGGTGATAGTTTGTATTTGGATACATTTGTGTTTTCAAGAGCAACTGCAATGCAGTCTATTTAAAGGCATTGCAAAGCATATTTGGCCTAATTGCAAAGAAAATAGTATTGCAAGATATTTCACTTTTCATTGGAATACTGGCAGTACAGCCGTGGTGAAGTGTAACTATGAGGTGCTCTGATGATGGAAATGTGTCATTATATACGACTGTGTTTTTCTCAATAATACTGGATACAACAGTTACCAAAGAGCTAGAGACTGATCACGTCAGTAGTAGTCTCTGGGTGCTGTGAAAGTACATTTTGCCCTAAATTTTATTACTTAGGATGCTGTACATTGGGACATTAGGAACTTGTGTCTAATTATTTATTCATCTAACATTACTGAATGTAACATGCAAGAAGACTGAAAGTTTAACATTGCTTTGATTGCTTTCTCTTTTGGCTCTTTCACGTTTCCATGTGCACCACTTTTCACTTTTTGTTATTTTCTTTATGTTAAAATGCTTTTTTAGGCATTTCAATTAGTTTTTCAAGAGGATAAAACAAGTTTTAAAACTCTCTAAACAGATATAACTGTCTGTTGTCCAAAGAAACCCCTGGATGTGTTACATTTCCTGGTGTTACAGCAATTTTTAACACATTCATAAGGAGAGATCTGCTTAGCAAAAGAGATTTAATTAAAATGAGGAAAATATAACCTAATTTACCTACTTTAAATACATCTCATGCCTGCTTTACTAGAATTCCAGTCTCAGTAAAAGAGCAGTCTGTACTGAAGCTGAAGAAAATCTGTCACACTTTGAAGACAGGGTCTGTTTGCAAAGCTATGGGCAATTTGATGGATTTATCACAGTTGTTGCAAATCATAGTGTTACATGCATAAACGAGTTATAATTCCAACTATTAGAGCTATTGCAGTAAAAAATATTTGTGAGGGCTCTTGGTTATTTTATTTCTGTCAGAGACACTATATGGTTTCCTTCATGTGCTAATTAAGTCCTGCCTTGGTGTGGAAAGACTGAAATACTTCTTTTTCATCATGTTAGATGTTTTCTCATTTACAGAAGGGATTTATAAGGAAGTATTTCAGTTAGGGCTTCTGGGCTTGTGAATCTCATCCTGATTGCAAACTGATGTTCTTCCCTGAGTTATTCTGAATAGTATTTCTCAACTACATCTATTATATAAGTATTGATGATACTCAGGTTTCTTCCCTGTATTTTAGTGGGTTGGGTGAAGAGTGAGAGCTTTTAGTTACAGAAACTGAGAGGCAGAAGAAGTTGTGTTGCACTTACAGTGCATTTTCAGGAATACAGAAATGATTTCCTGGATAAGGACAATCAATTACATTGTCTGAAGACCCACACTGAATAATAGTGATTCTTTCAAAGCACACCAAACTCTGCAATTAATAGTGAATGTGATTAAACATTTTACAAATGATCACACAGGACTAAATCTTAAGGCCTTTACTCAATTACTTCAATGAGTTCCTGGTTTAAATTTGTCTTTACAGACACTAGTATTCAATTGTGTGCATAGCTATTCCTTTTAACAATCTGCTCCATTGACTATTATCTTGACATGCTTTGCCTCTCACTCTTTGCTCATTGCTATAGCCACAGGATGTCACATTAAATTAGCTGCTGCACCCTGAAGGGATTGTAATGTATCAGAGTTTATATTTGGAGTTTCCAGTGTAACTTGGTAGAAGCCAGATGTTGTGGTGGGTTGATCCTGGCTGGATACTGGTATCACCTCAACTAGACCAGGGAGAGGAAATGTAATGGAAGGCACGAGGTAAGGACAGAAAATCACAGGTTAGTGTCATGGGCAAAACAGACTTTGCTTTGGGAGTATTAGTTTTATTTATTACCAACCAGATCAGAGTAGGAAAATGAGAAATAAAACTGGATCTTAAAAACACCTTCCCCCTCCTCTCCCTTCTTCCATGGCTTAACTTTACTCCTGAATTTTCCACCTCCTATTTATCAGCGGCACAGAGGGATGAGGAATGGTGGTTGCAGCTAGTTTCTCACAGGTTTTCTTCTGTTTCTTTCTCTTCAGAGGAGGACTCCCTGTGCTCTTTGCCCATGCTTTTCTGTGTGGGGTCCTTCCAATGGGACACAGTTCTCTATAAACTTCTCTAGTTTGGATCCCTCCTACAAGGTGCAGTCCTTCAGGAACAGACTTGCTCCACTGTGCTCCCGCCACCCAGGGTTGCAAGTCTTGTCAGCAAACCTGCTTCCCCTTAAATATGTTACTGCACAAGCATTGTTGGGCTTGGCCTTGGCGAGTGGTGGGCCTGACTTGGAGCTGGCTGGCATGGGCTCTATCGGACATGGGGGGAAGCTGCAGCTTGCATAAGCCATGCTTGTAGTTCCTGCTACCAAAACCTTGCCACATGATTCCAATACAAGAAAGAGGCTGTATTTGTATTCCATGAAATGACGCAAAATTTGACCATGTGATACTTAGAATAAAATAGGTAGGAATGACCAGTGAGTGAATCCAAAGAAATATTATATAGTTTAACAAAGTGTTTGAAGGTGTAAATTGTTCACCTTTTCCTGTATATCAACAGAACTGATACATTAGCTGCTAGAGCTGATGTAATTTGCTTCCTGGAAGGCAAACTTCAAAGCAGTAATTGAAGGTGCCTGTTTTAAAAACCTTTTCAATAGCTTTATATATATATATGTGTGTGTGTGTACTTTTACTGAAAGCTAAAAGTTCTTATTTTGACAACACTGCTTGTATCTTGTGGAAGAGTTGCTATTTGAGAGTCCTTCTGATCAGTTTTTTCGTAGGTGCATTGGTCCACACAGGATGTGCTACAGCCTGTCATCTTTGGGAGAGGAGGATCTTATTTTCATGCTTATATGCAAGATGTAGGGTTGACCAGGGAGTCTGGCCTGCCAGAGAGAATGGGAACACAAGGCAGTAGATGTGCAAATTACAAACAACATTTTATTATTTCCAACTGTGTTTCAGTGCAGTGTTCCTCTTTTTTAGCAGAAAGTCAATATGCCAGAGTTGATAGACTGAATTTTAGTTGCAGTTAGAATAATCTTTGTTTAGTTAGCCTTATCAGTGTGAATCCTGATGTTGACTAGCATAGCTCATGTTAACAGAGCTGATGATGACCAATGTATGTTAGGTGGTGCTTGCATAAGCAGCTCTGCCAGCTAAAGGTAGTGAGGGGTCTTGGCATTGGTTGGGAAGGGTCACTTTTTCAGCATACACAGCAACTACTGGAATAAGAGTTTGTGAACAAAGCTCCATCTGTGTCGTGGTGCATTGCTGCTGTTTCTTGTTCAATGTGTTGATTGTTACAACTAAGCTCTTACTTCAGTTGTTTAGGGAGAGGTTTTGCCTTGCAGTGATTGGTGTTTTCAAACATGGCAGACTTTAATGTGATTGCCATGTTTGTGCTTCTCTTGCTAGTGAGGAATTTAATCAAAACCAGCAAGTGTTTATCATTCTGCTGTTTCATAAATTGGCAGCAATTCAGAGGTCTTGAAGTGCAACTGGGGAAATGGAAGGTGTTCAAGGACTAAAAGAAGAGCAAGGATAGCTCAGCTGGTAGTTGGCTTTTTTCCCCGTACGTTTTCTTTGTATTTTGAAGACATTGAGATAGTGTGTTATACTATGTAAATATAAGTCTGTGCTGAATTACATTCTACAATAAATATCCCACAGCTGCTTCATGGTGTTTGCAGTTAAGTGTGACCACAGCTGCATCTGTATGTTTAAAATTATGATGTTTTTAAATGGATGGGGCAATCTTTAAATTGAGTAAGTATGTAAGCAGGTTAAATGTAGCAGTTCTACAGTACAAGAAAGATTGTTTTGCAGCTTAAAATTTTTGGGCTAAGGCTTCATTCATATATGTACTGTGATTATTTAGATATTAATATGGCTTTAAAATCTCAATATCCTTTTTCTATGAAGTTTACATTAAAATCTGATTTGACGTTTTATTCTGGAGACTTAGTATAGCTAGACAATGTTACAATAGCTTCTATTCACTTTTCTGCCTTTTAATGAAAGGCACTATCCAATCTAAACTACTGAATGTTTAATCCAAGTAGATTCTTCATTTCTTCAGAATATCACCTAAGGCCATTAAAATAATTAAAAGAACAGCCAATATGGCTAATGGGGTCATGACTTTATGCAGTAGTTTTATTTAATCAGCATTTTGTATATTTGAGTTTATTTGGGTTATTATATGGTTTGCAATTTAAATTCAGGGGTAACCGTGAATTTTCATTCAAAATTATAAAATGTCTTAAGTTACATAAAAAGCTAATAATCCATTTTGCACACTTAAAATCTTCAGGTGAAGTACAGTGATTTGTAAAGTACTTACAATAAGCAAAATAATGGAAATATCTCCTTTATATTGTCCATCAAAGATTTTGTAGTATATTTTTCACAGCATATAGCTACTAAAGGGAGAAAGGGTTCTACTTCATGGGGCTGGTTTTTTGTTTTGTTTGGTTTTTTTTTTTTGGTTTAGTTTCTGTAGCATGCTTTTAGTGGATCAGGTTTTAGTTAACAAAATAGTTCAAATCTACAGGTAGATCAGGGTTCATGTGAATGTTTCATGATTGTGGCACAAGAAAGTGCAAACTCTGTTTCTCATGGAAATCATGAGCAGGTCAAAGTAAGAACTGTTCTGAACAAATAAGTAAATATAGGAGCCAATTAATACCTTCACTACCCTGGAAAGTTGAGCATGAACCTTAGCCCTGTTTGGGGCTGGTTGTGATCATAGCTGCCTGACAGTTGGCTGCGTGACTTCAGCTTTCTGCCCTGCTAGACTTTCTGGGTAGCAGGAGATCCAGCTCTGTTCTTACAGGGAGAGGGGACACTAGGGTGAAAATGACTCTTTGCAGCTCTAGGATGATAAAATGTATCCTTGAACGAGAATATTGTCTTGAAGGAATTAATATAGGGGCTTTTGAGATATATCACAAAATGGGTGTGAAGAACATGAGTCATGTACAAGATGGAATTTATAACCTTGGCTGTTTAAGCCTTGTTAAGAGTGAACACTTTGGTCTTTTTTTCTTCTGCTTTTTCTATGCATTATGTTCACCTAATCCTGTAAAATTGAGTTGGAACAAGAAATCAAAGAACCAAAATAATTTGCTCTACAAAATAATTTAGTCTATATAATTGTGCTTATACCAGGTACAATGGAAGTACCTTTCAAAGCAGGAACATTCAAAATGCCTGGAGAATTTCTCAGCCTCTTGTATGGCTCCTTGTGCTGAGTGTCAGAAACAGGAGCTTAAGCATTCCTGTCTCCACTGCTGCAGCATTCAGTACACGTACTAGGGAGGCTATTTTATACATGATACTTTAACCTCCTGTGCATTCTGGATCCTCCTAAGTACTTTATTTCTAATCTATACAGTAGAAACTTTTTGTGATGTTTTTCAGTTCTGTGATCTGTTACCACACTTCCATCATAATAATTTTGAAGATGCAGCTTTATGATATCATCTCATATCACTGAATCAAGATAGTGGAAGGACAGTCACCTCCCGTGCAGTCATCCTTCTGTAACTCTCATTTATGCGTATCATTTACTATGTCTCCTTATTCTTGCCATGATCATATTCCTCTCACACAATATTGCAGCTCTCTAGGAGTGCTGTTCATTTCATCTACATTTCCTTTTTGCTGTTTGGGTTCTCCAACTCTACCTGCTTTTTAAGACCATTTTTTCATCTTGCTTATTTTGCCATTTCTGTCTAAAATGGTATGTACTTGGTCCTCAGGAATATATTTCTACCTTTCAGGTATTGCCCCCAAGCTCTCAATTTGGTGCTGGGTGTTTTAGTGTGCTTAAGCAGATGCCCAACTTTAAGCATAATTTGTTAAGATATCGAAATTAAAACACGTACTTTTAACAATTCATAATGCATGGTACCTTTAGCATTTTCCTGACTAAGAAGCAGAGTATGAAGGTTAATAAATTTCATTAAATCTTTAATGAATATCAAGCATGTATACATGATGTGTTGAAGTGCTTTCTTGAGTAGTGGTGTTTTACCCTGATTTATGTTCTTTTCAGCAAGAAACATATTTTTGTTTTTCTAAGTAACTGCAGTTATTGACCAGGAAAAGGCACAGTGCTTTCCCAGATAATTAGGAGAGGGTGTTGTACTAGTTTGCTTCTCTATTTTCTCATCTATTCATCATTCTCAGATTTTGTAGACAAGATTTTCCTTCTGATTACATACAAATGTAACCTATGCTCACAGAACTCTCAGCTAAGCTTTAGTTATAGTGTTATTTTGTTGTTGGATGCTATTCTTGAACTGCTGTTATTAAAGGGAATGTGTGTGTGTGTATATGTGTATACTTCTGTCTCTTTCAGTGATGGAAGAGAGTGTTTGAAAGAAGAGAAACAAATTATAAAAATACTATTTAAAGTTATTTTAACATAGTATCATTACACGTTATTTAATGTACACTGCATGTAGACAATTCACTCCCCTTCTACCCTCCAGTTTTTTGAATACTCTGCCTTACTGCCCTGAAAGTATTTGTTTATGGACTGCAGAAAAAAATCAAAAGAAATTGGTGACACCTATTGTGATAGAATTCATGAAAAATGTAAGTTGCAGAATCCTCTCAAAACATTTCTGCTTGATTTGCTTTGAAAAGCTTGTTTGTCTGAGTAGAATGACTGAAAAATGGTATTGTACAGAAAAAACCCATTATGAATGCCTAAAATTTTTGTAGTTATTTTTGAATAGATTGATTCATATTCAGATTAGCTTCCTGCCAGATGGAGGGAATTTACAGTAAATCAGTTTTTGGCAGGAGAGAGATAAAAACTGAACAACATCTGCTTATTTCTAAAAGTTGTCCTATTCTTTCTCAGTACCGGTGGGGCACACATAACGTATTGAGAGAAAGTTTTATTACAAACGAATTGTGGGATTTTAAAGCTTAAAGGGATGAGAAGGTATTTGTGTTTACGAAGGGGTTGACAATGACATGTTTATAGAGTGTAAGCAGCACCTTTGCATACTGTAGCCATTGATATTCGGCAGCTATGGCTCTGTTGAGTTTCTGTTCCAGCAATGAGTCTTGGTGCAAGAAAAGCTTTTCAGTTGCCAGAAGTTATTTTAGGCTGTGATCTTGCAGACATGTCTATGTAGGCAAACTCATCAAAGTCAAACATATTTACAGAGTAGGAAGGCTCATGAGTTTGCAAAATCCTAATACCCTCCATTTGTCCCATACAAATAAAACTATTCTATGGTCTTATTAATATTTCTGTTCATCAGTTCATGGATTACTTTATAAATAGAATATTGGTGTGCTCAGATATCAGGTCAATGTTATTCGACTGCTGCTTTGTAATGACCTTAAGATGGGTGTGCTTGAGTTTTTTATGAGCAGTTTATTTATACTATTGACTCTTTTAATGTGTACATTAAAAAAGAAAGCTTAGGGCCTCTAAGTGTCATTGATGTCCAGAAGTACTGTCTCAGAACTGCTGAAGTCACGTTAGATGGGTAAAGTGGGAGTTAGCAGCACACTTCAGGTATGAATAGGTAACCCCACAATCCTTCAGTAATCACAGTTCAAGATCAACAATAGCTGTAGTTATAGTGTTGTGTTGTTATAGTTTTACAGTTCCAACCCCTCTGCTATGGGCAGGAACACCTTTCACTAAACCAGGTTGCTACAAGCCCAGTCCAACCTGGCCTTGAACACTGCCGGGAATGGGACAGCCACAGCTTCTCTGGGTGATGTGTTCCAGTGATAAAGTATTTCACCCAAAGATGCAGACACAAATCTACTGTACTCTAAAAGCTGAAGTGGTCAGACTTGAGACCCATGGATTCCTCACAACCTGGTGCCTTTCTCTTTTTGAGACACCTTCTACTGAAGTGACTTAGAATTAGCATTCTTGTCCTTGGCCAGAAATAAAATGCCTGAGTAAGAATCTCTGTGATAACCAGAAAAGGCTGATGAATGAAGCCTGAAGTAATATGGTAATGAAATTAGATTTTGCCATTTCTCAGTGTATGTATATAATACTACCATGCTGCTTAAGTATTAGTGAAAAAGTGCTAATTTAATTTGAAAACTAGACTGGGAAAAATGGGTGTTTTCAAATAACTCCTACATTATATTAGTGGTTGAAATGCAGAGATTGTGTTTTATAAAATGGCTATTTTGGAGACTCAATTTGAACTACTAAGTGAATTAAAATGAAAAGATTAGGCAGTGAATTAAAATGAAAAGGTTAGGCTGTGAATTAACATCTACTTATTCTGTAAAATGTAACTGTTGAAGCAGCTTTATGCAGTAATCACTAAGTATGAAATTCAGTGGATTTAAACAGGTAAAATATAATAGAGCTCCAGCAAGTAAACATCATGACTATTGGAGTTGAAGCACAGAAGTTCTGTTAACTCCCAGTACTGAAAGTGAAAAATGAGTGGAAAATGAAATTGTTGTTACTTTGTTCTTAAAGCAATTACTTTGCAGGCTAAGACCCTGTGCCTTGTTAAAACTTAAGAGATCTGCTGAACAGGGCTGTTGCACTTGATGCCTGCTGGTTGCTGCAGAGGCGTAGAGCTAAATAGGGAATCTAGTGTTTGCAGAGCCATGCCGTCTGAAACAAAACTATTCTGCAGTTTTTCCTTATAGATTTAAAGCCTAGTCCTGCAAGGTCTATACATACAAACCTCGCATCAACTATATATGGGTTTTAAAAGCACAACAGTGCTACACAATGCTTTTAATCTTTTACCATGTATTATATTTTCAATCATCTCAGATATCAGCATTATTCACATTATTTTATGATGTTGAAATGGAAATAGTCAAATGACTCTTGAGCACCCATTACACCCGAAGAAGATCCAAGAACAGTTTGTCTGTTGAATTTCAGTGTGGCCTTTCTTTAGGGTATACTGTGCCTTCCTGTTTTCCAGCCAGGTCTTGAACTTTTCAATATCCATTTACAAAAAATGTGTTGAAACAATACTTGCACTTAAATATTACAGGGGATTGTTTTCATCCTTCTTAGGGACAAAGGAGTCCTCAGTCTCTATGACCAAGTAGCCAGTGCAATCAGACTACAAAATACATTTCTGCTTTCACAGTGTATAATTTGGATACAAAAAGAGGAGAGGAAGCCAGGGACCTTCCAGGTGATAGGAATAATAATGTGTGTTTCTGAACATTAGCTTTTTGCTGAAGAGCAAGATGCTCCAGGCTGTGAAGTCATTTTTTAATATTCTATGAGGGAACATGAAACAAGTCACTAACCTTGAACATCTTAGTGATTGTATTCAAGGAAATGCAAACTCATTTATATAAATAATAAAACACAATAATTAGATAAAACCTAATTTAATGCTTGGAAGAATTCTGAAAATTAATTTGAAGCTACTAGTGTGAAATGTCAATTGTCTTTCACAAACGTGCAGTGTTGTACAGTTCATATTTAAGAAATGCGGTATGTACTTTGTATATGGTAACTCATCTTTTTTCAGCAAAATGCCAGGGCACATTGCTTCTTCAACTAAGAAAAGATTCCCTGATGTCAGGGCAATTATTTTGCCTAAAAGGTCTCTTAGAAGTTCTTTATTATAAATTTGTTCACAGTGGCAAGAGCTGGTGGCAGGATTCTGCAGTTAAGTTTTACAGGTCCCTTTCAGTCTGACTACTCTTTCAAACATTATTTGCTTTTTCAGACTTTCTCTCCTTCTACTTGAAAGAAAAATGAGTAAGGCCAAGTAATCTTGGGTCATGATGAAAATGGAACAAAGCAAACTGATTTTCCATGGGCTTTAATAAAAGTTTTTATTTTTAAATGGCTGATGAACCAAGTTGCTGGGGATTGACTGGAAAACATAGGGAAGAATCCTTTGTTGTCCATTATTGACATATAGGCTGGCTAGACTTGGTTATGAACCTTTGCAATTTTTATTTGGTGTCTGCAATAGTATTTTATTAAACATTTTATAAGTGAAGGAACAGTTTGAACCCTGAGCTTTCACTATGTATTTACTTTCTCTCTGAAGAATCCTGGAGAAAATTTGACCAAAGGGACTGCAGAAAGATTCTTGCATATTTGAGGAAATCCTCTTTGAAAGTAGCCTGAAAACATGCAGATGTAGTCAGTAGGCAGCCATGTAGGGTTTTTTAAGGGAGAGGAGCTCTTGAAGATAGGCTGTTGTATTTGGATAGGCAGGGAAACTGGAACTGAAGTTAAAATAGTTCTCTATTCAAACTACTATTAAAAATGTTTAAGACAATAATATTCTTAGTGCACATTTATAATGAAAAATCAAAATATTTCATTTTTAAAATGTCCTAGATGAAGACTGAGCAAGAAAGGTTTAACTAAAGGCAAAACCACATAACTCTGAAAACTTAGAGTGAATGCTTTCTTTCAAACAGGATCTATGTCAAAATCACTGATGTTACAGAAGTAAAATTCTGAGAAAAATCTTCATGCCTTATCTATGTCAACGTAGTGGAAAACTTTTAGGCAATAAGTAGTACTTTTTTTCTCTGCGTTTTTGTTCTTCTCCCCAAATGTTCATGAGGGAATCAGCCTATCATAAAAAGATGCATAAATAAAAAATGTGCTTTTCCACAAGCTTTAATCTTGTTTTCTTGATTTGATCTAAGAATGGGAAAATTTGCACCATGTGTTGTCACAACTTATATTTAAAATATGAATCAAATCAGCTGACTCATAGAAAATTAATTGGCAGCAATAATAACAAAACAATATTTTGTCCTTCCAAGGACTGCAAGTATAGTGTTATTTAGTAACATCAATTGATTAAGTGTAATAACAAAAGCAGGGTGAATAGTGCAAGATGCTTCCCGTGAATATTAATGTGAATGTTAAGTGCAACTATTTCAGATGTCTTGGAGTTCTCTTGCAGTGATTGGGCTTTTGGAAGAGTAATGCTCGCAGGAAAAAAACCTACGTATGCACTTACAGAAAACTTGAAATTGTTTCCATTTAGAAATTCCTGCTGGAATCTACTTGGACCCATGTTTATCTAAAAAGGTGCCTGCTTAGGGAAGTTGATGTCTA
>JBCJKH010020197.1:6117-18683 GCA_039877255.1 Loriculus beryllinus
CTCCTTCGACCTGCTGGTCACGCTCCTTTTGATGCAGCCCAGGATACGGTTGCTTTCTGGGCTGCAAGCACACACTGTCGGCTCATGTTCATTTTCTCATCAACCACCACTCCCAAGTCGTTCTCTGCATTACCTGCAGTATGGTGCACAGATCCTCCTTCAATGCATATCTGCTTTTGTTGTCATCTTAAGACCTACAATGTAAGGTCCATATCTTATCGCCCTCTTGCTTTTCAGCTTTCCTTTCCAGCGATCCACCTAGAATGCTAAAAATCTGTAGAAAGAATTATGCGCTAGGAGGGAATAAGAGAAAAATTCAGCTGTCTCTGAATTCGTACTTGACTCGGGCCTGAGCATTTGTCTAATTCAAAGATCATTCAAGTTGAATCCTTAGCTTGTTTTTGGCAACATCTCCCCACAGCACTGAAACCCTTTGTCATATGGAGCAGAGGGACCAAGAACTGAAGACGAGGTATCAAACTCCTGAGTGAGGGCAAGAAGGACATTTTGATTAAACTCATAGATGTATCTGTCCAGAAGAGTTTTTCTTTCCCATATGACTGTGAGTGAGTGTGAGCAAAGGCACTTGAAGGTATTGTGTTTGTCTTGGCAGAGAGGTGAGGAAGAGCAGTCTCTCCATGACAATGACTTGGGGGGTTCTGTGGGCAGAAGTCCATGCTAAGCTTTGTGTTGTTATTACTTCAAGGAGCTTGAAAACACAAAAGCAGGAATAACAGGATCCCAGCATTTTACAGTTTGGATCATAGCTGTCCTTCAGAGCAAGGGTCCTCCATGCAATGGTTTCACAGGCAACATTTGCTTTATAGAACATTCCTGTTAGCAGGACCTGAGCTAGCAGAGCTAACAATACAGTGTACAGGCAAGGTCTGGGCACTGGTTTTAGACAGACAAAGTTCTTTCTTCGATACATTTTTATTTTAAATGAGACATTTCATTGTATGTGAACCCCGACTAAAGTCGTTTCATTGTAAGCACTGACAGAATACAACTAGGAGAAGGAAAGCAGATGGCTGAAACATGTTGTTGAAAAAAATCAATAGTCCCACTTCTGATGCATCAATATTTGGGTGTGGATACATTCAGAATTGATATTTAAATGTCAGCTGGGCCCAATTTGCAGCATTTCAAAGTTGCCTTTGTGTTTTGAATTCATCAGGACTGAAGGTCTTAAGTTTTACTAAGTGTTTGATTCCAGTGATACACTTTACAGGATTCATTTTTACTTGAAAAGATCTTCTTTTATCTTGTTCCACTGGTAGTAGCCAAGGTGGAAGAACACAACACAGATATAGATTCAAAGCTTGGTCAAAGGACTACAGTTGCTTATATTATCTTGACTACAAGCCTCCCATCACTGCTCCTGAAAAAATAGATAGCTACAAGTCTGATTTTTTCCAGTGCAGAATTATATCAGTAAGTACTTTTTTGTCCAAATCTGTAAAGATACTGTGGCCAGTAAAACTCTTCACTAGGTTGATTGTTTTTGATGTGTATGTCTTTTGTAGTAGAAAGAAGATTGTGGGACTATTTAATAGAAAGTGTTGATAGCACAAAAAAGGAGAACATAAAAGACATAAATTTCCTTTTTAATGCTATATATTTAAATTACCAGAACTTCAGTTAGTACAATGCGTTAGTCTTTTTCAAAACTACCAGAAATGCGCATTTAAAACATCTAAAGACTTTGTCATGCACCTTAAAATGCAGTGGAAACAAGAGTTATATGAAATAAAAAAAAAATAATTAAAAAAATCAGTCTTTCAACATCAATAGAATAGTTTGGGTTTAAAATTATTTTAAAGATTTTATTTCATTACTTTGACATGGTTACTGAACACTCGTTTGGACATGTAGAAATAATAATTCAGTTGTTCATTTCACAAACCTGAGTGAAGTACTCCCTTTACGTGTAGTAAAGACTTCTGGAAGTAGTAATTGTAGTTTTAGGACATCATAAATACGATTTTGCTAGATAAATGCAAAGAGACAGTTTTAAGTCCATTTACTTTATCTGAAGTAGATGTCAGTCAGCTTACTACTGACTGTGTGGGAGAATTTTGCCAAGCACGTGATGGAATTTGCTATGTGCTTTTCAAAGGAGCAAAAGACTGCATGAACAAGACTAGTCAGAATGGGCAAGTGAGCCTTTAGACCTGACTGTTAATAGGCTACAGTTCCCTTGAAATTTGTAGGACTGGAAGGTGTGCAGAGATTTCAAGACTCTGGCATTTATTTTCATTTCAACTATGCTACATATTATGAGTGACAGATATGTGGCAAAATAGAGTACTGAAATTTTAGTTCTGAAGTTCTGAAGTGTGAAGATAGAAAAACACTTGTCACATTTCAAAAAGGCTACAAAGGAAAATCCTAAATAGTTAATGGAGACACTAGAAGGAAACAAAATAGCCGAGCTTCATTAAAAACGAAAAAAATCCACCTATATTTATAGTTGTAAAACAAGGAATCTTCAGAACTTTCTGCGAATAGAGGACAAGAATTATCTCAAAATCCCAGACAGAAAAATTAATTTGAAAGTGTGCTTTTTTTTTTTCTTTAAGAAAATCTTGAATATGCTCCTGTTGGGCAGGAGAGTCTGTCCATAAGGAAGGGGCTAGGAGGCACATCTTAGGAAAACATTCCCAGCTTACATACACAGCCAGGATGGATTGTCTGGAGGATCAGAATAGGATATAGCTAGCAAATCATCTAGGCATGAAGGTCAGCTTGTCCAGAAGTCGTATCAACAGGATTGTGGTTAGGATCAAGTGGGCAGGCAGTTCAAAAAAACCAAAGCAAACCAAAAGCAGCTTTAAACATCCTTGTAACAGAAACATTAAAAAAAAGGGCAGAATGTGAAAACCACTGTAAGTTGGAAATTCAGCATTCTCAAATATTTGTTTTAATCAGAGATGCAGGGGTAGAAAAATACCAAGAGATACTGTCTCTGGAAGAAAGCTGGTCTTTAATGCCACTGCGAATCCTTCAGTGAGGAACATGTACTTCGTTTAGGAGCCTCCAGGAGTTTGAAGAAATTATGTGCCATGTTTTTCTTTTTTGGTTTGAAAAGAATTGGGAAAAAAAAGTTGTTTGGTTTTTTTTTTTTTTTTTTTTTTTTTTTGTCCTCATTCTGGGTAAAATGAAAGAATAATTCTATAAAGCCCTGAACAACCAAGAGAAAACAGGACCAACTTTATGGCCACGAGCCCTGTTCATAGTGAACCTTAGAGGCACATTATGTCTTTAATGTTAAAGAAAACTTCATTCACAAATACAATTTTTACTTTCTTGGAGTGATATTTTACTTGCAGAGCTTCTTAGTGGTTGATAGGTTGGCTTGTTTGTTTGTTTGCATTAGAGCAGTCTGCTAAAGCATATTGACTTAAAACAAAAGTCACCTTGGTATCAATTGCACTAGTGCCACAAACAGCGCTTGGATTTGCAGCTCTGACTGGCACTGTATTCTGCTAGTTTTGAAGGTGTTTGAAGGTTAAAGTTGAACTTATACGTAACCCCACTAATCATGGACTTGCTTCTTGATCTTAGCTTTTTGAAACATAACATTCTCTATGATTTCTGTTCCAGTATTTAAAAACCGATCTCACTGCTTATCCATGTATTGCTGTTAGATTTTGTGATTGACAGTCCATAGCTTTGAGTTTATGACTGTAGAGGCCTTCCATAGCATGAGAGTCTCAGTAATGCTGCTTACTCCACGTGTGCATTCTGCACTGTGGGTAAAGGGGAGACTTCCCCCTTTGTTTAAAGAATCCCCTCCAAGAGTCTTTAAATGGAGAAAGTATCTACCTTTTCAGATAGCCTAACTTTGTCTAGATGGTAAATGCAGCCACATTTTATGTATCTGGTTTAGCCACCGCACCTGACTAAGCTAGAGTTAACGTGATTCACAAAGGTTTTCTCTTTGTCCTGTATTTGTCTTTCTGACTTCTCTGGCTGCTTATCTGTGCTTGTACCTGGGAAACCATGGAAAGCCTAAGCAGCTATCCCACACCACAGGCTGCATGCCAATCACCTCAGCAGGGATATATTAGTGGTAAAATGAGACCTCGGAGAGTCTAATGAGTAATGTGCAGTGCAGATGATGCATTTTTTTTCATTTTCCATTTCAGAAGTTCTTACTGTTTCTTCATATAATACGGTTTTATTTTCTGGTTGTAGCTTTTACAACAACAAAATGTTTCTACAGCTCAGGATAGGTGTTTTTCTGCCTCCTTATTAATTTAAAGAAACAAATATCTTGATGAGAATGACCTTCATTATACCAAATCATTGCTCCCTGTGGACTCCATTACCTCAGTGAAAGCCATAGACAAAGTTAACTCAATAATTAGAGGGACTGGAGTTGTTCTGGTCCGGGAACCTGACACCCCTGCTGTGCTGAATGGCAGTGTACAGATGAGGGATTCGGGAAATAAGAGAGCAAACTAAATTAAGGCTGCCTAAGGTCTGCCTTGTGCATTAACTTGCAAATAAGGTGGGGGCACAACAATAAGAGAGTGATCCTTTTCCTAAGTAGTAGTAAATCATTCTCAGTTAGGATGTGTTCAGACAGTCAGATGTGAGCTCTCGTGTGTGATTCAAACCTACACTAACATGAGATAAATACTCTATGTAATAAAAAAAAGATGTTTTGTGTCCGCTGACAGGTCTAGTACTTATCCTACAAACTTGCCATGTTTTTCTGTGCAACCATCTGTTTAGAAAAGAAATTATACATTAGAAATCAATGTAATATAAAATATGTATAAATATATATATTTGCATACACACGTGCACATAAATATAGGTGTGTGCACGTATCTGAACTAATCAGTGCATAGCTAGAGTTCTTAATACAACGAGAAAATCTTTCACTGTTAAATTTACAGACAAAATTCATGTGTTCAACAGCATTGCACTTCTACATTACCACCCACACTTGCCCTGAAGGGCTATGTGGAAGTGGGACCTACGGAAAGCTCGTCATATAACACCCAGACATAAACCAGGTTAGGGACCAGGGCAGCTCTCATGGTACAGAGTGGGCATCTACAGGGTTTGTCTGAGCACCTCTCAGAAAGATTGGATTAATCCTGGGTTTCCTAAGAAGCTTAAAGCCATATGTAGATACAACTGTGAACTGAGGCCAGATATGAATGAAGATGCCTAAAATTAGACTTTGGTGGACTTTGCAATGCTGACATGCTAGTGCGTAACACAGCCCACCTCTAGGTGTGATGTGCAGTGAGTGGTGGTGGCTTTTGTGGCTTCTGTGATCTTCCACACATGGTAGTTCTCTGGAAAAACTCTGCTTACCTTTCAGCTTTCTGCATCTGCTTATGGCATCTGGCCCACTTGCAATCCCAAAATGAGGAAGGGTTGCTGCATGTAGAAGTGCTCTTGCTGTACACCAATCCATATCAGCTGCACAGGGCACTTCCAAAATGTGATTGAGGCCATTTCATGTCTAAAATGTGTTTTCAAGCATCCCACTTTCTCAAGAGTATATTAACAACCAAACCTTTGGTTAGGTTGCCCTGGGGAGGGGGATAGAACAATAAGGCTTCCTTTCATCTCTTCTTTTGAAGCAGTGCTGTTGTGCAGAGGGGAAGGTCAGACTACTCCACCAACCTTCCTAGCTTGTCCTTTTGAATCAGACTTCTGACTGAGAGGAGGCAACCATCAGAGCCACTCTTAGACGCCCAAGCAATGGATACCTGCGTCCCTGGGCTCTCTGAGGAGCCCAGCCTGCCTTTGTCTAAGGGAGTGTGGGACCTGGGCAGGCAGGAGGAGTGAGCTGTGTGATTGCATCCACCTATTTTGGCTTTGCAGGGGGTTTGAGCAGAGTGCAGCAGCATCGGAGGGGGATGTTACTGTGAAGGTGTACAGGACAGAATGGCAAAATCCACTTTCTAATGACTGTCATCTTAGCAATCCTCACCTTTTCATGATTTTTCTTCTACAACAGCCCTTCTTTTCTCTTTTGTTTATGCTGGTTTATTTTTCAAGTTGGAACAAATCCTCTATACAGGTTGCAAGACACAGCAGTGCCAGGAGAAGTGAGGGTGTGGTGAGGAAAAATTAGCATTAGGAAAAGAAAGTAGATGGAGACTCCCAAAACCATGCTAAACCCCACTGCTGCTGTGTGAACAGCTATTGCCAGAGGGTGCCATTAGCTGTTGCCATCATAACAGCAAATGTCTTCCTGATTCTCCACTTATCTCTTTCTATATTTCCTTTCTTCTTTGGATGCTACGCCTTGGGTTTTCTTCCCTTCTCTGTCTTTTTTGCAGCCTTTTTTTGGATCCTCTGCTCACAGATGTGTTTTATGCTACAGTCACCAAGGACACAGGATTGTTTCTCCATTCTGTATCTCCTAGGTTCATTACATCAGCTGAAGGAGTCCTCTTCTGCCTTTGTTTCTTCCTGATGGAGATTACTCCTTCGTTTTGGTCTGTTTGGATGTGGTCTCTGACACACTCATTGCATTTGGGTGTTTAGGGGTCTCACCTGTTGGTTCTGTCTGGTCTCCAAGCTGCCACCAGCCTCCACCTCCTCCCTTTTGTGTGGCTGTGGGTGAAGCGAGATAAGCAGGATGTACAACGTGTTAAGAGGAAATTTATACCATATTTGACAGCATTACCCTGCTGATGGCTGCCAAGAATATGACTGGCATCATTTTCTTGGGTCTTTCTCTGAACTCAGATGTAAATTTGATACGTGTTCAGGCAAGCACATTTTTCAGAAGAGTTTAAAAGAGGAATTTATTCCACATATAGCTGTATTACACGTATTTACTCTGCTGAATTGAACTCCAGCCATCTTTACAATTTCTCTTTGTTTAAGGTGAGTAATCATGATGTCATCTTTAATAGTGCAGTTGTTTATGAGAATTGGAAATTAAAAGTCCCGAATGTGAGCATTCAAGAAATTTAATCCCATGTTCCTGTTTAGGAAATGAAAGACAAACCTGTATAATTGTGGTTGAAAATAAGCCACCTGTGTTATAATCTGTGGCTGGTAATAGGAACACTAGAGGGTTTTTTTCTGTTTTAGTTCTAACACGTGGTCCTGAGTCCTCTGCAATAACCCATTTTGAACTGAATATCTCTTCCCTGACTTGCTTTTGTAAAAAATATCTCTGCATTGTGCCTTCTAAGTGCCAAATTTTCAAAATGCTGCCTTACAGGAATATAACAGCACAATTGCAGCTAATTCTTAAGTGTAGCATGCGCTTGTAAATTCTTTTAACTTTTAAAGAGGAAACTTGAGAAGAAAGCAAAGGCATCTAGGTAGGTTGTTAGGAATTACATATCTCTCTTTGCTTTTGTAAACTCCTTATTCTAACATATTGTGGCATCAAATATACACACATTCTGTATTTGCAGTTTTCCATACATGATTAGTTTGTCTAGGCAACTTTCTATATACTTGATGGAAGATAGAATATTTGCTTGGTTTAAGTACATGTACAATATATTAGTGTCCATCACTGCTCATTTAACTGAAGAAAGTATAAATCACCTTACCCATGTATGTTCTCCAGACAACATGGAAAAATAAAAATTAAAAAACTACTTAGAAAACAGAGACTGAAACCCACAAAAATATCAAATTTGGATTAAAAAAAGAAAAAGAAGTATTAGAAGTTTTCTTCTATGCAGAGCATGTATGGCAATAAAAAAAGAGATCAAAGATGCAGTGGCAAGGGGAAATGGTGCCCTGAGCCCCTTTGCTACCATGTGTCCAGGTAAAAGACTGCTTTATTTTCTGGGATGAGGTCAGCTCCATTATTTGTTTTCTCTAAGTCAGAGATCAGCTGTTAGAAGTATCAGTGTGCTCGACAGAAAGGAGTCAAAGGAACACAGAGCACCAGGGTGACAAGTGGCACAGTGGCTCCTGGCCTGAGTTAGCACATCACACAGGGCTGCATGACAGCATATAAAAAGGAGTTGCAAGAGCTGCAGGAAGAAGGGGGCTTTTCACAGGACTAAAAGTCCAGTGCTTCTGAAGTTTTGTTAGAAATAAAATTATGAAGAAAAAGAGTAGCAGATAGCACTGAAAGTTCAAGGACTTTTTAACTCCAAAGCTATCTCATTAAAAAACAAGATGAGATAGTGTGTAACATCCAGGGCTGGAAAAGGAAGGGTGGGGAAGCAGGGGAGGGAAGACAGACAAATGTGGATGAAATCTTGCAGCTTGAGAAGAAACAAAAAACTATCGGTGCTTCCCAGTCAGTCACCAAGACAACAGCAGATTGGATTTGGAGCTGCCTGTAATAATTTATGACTACTTTGTCTTGGTTGGATTATTGTGTTGCTTTGCCTGCTTATGTTGGATTCATTAGCTTGGCAAGAGCTTCAGCCAGAAGGACAAGGTAGAAGGAGGAGAAAAGGAGAATGAAAGGAAATTTGGATCTACAAAAGGGTGATATAAAAATGCCAGTGAACTTGAAAAAGGTTGTAAGTCTTGTTGTTTTGAACATCCTTTGTGCTTTGATTTCTTCCCAGTGGTAAGAAAGTGCGATGCACTGCAAGGAGCAGTGACAATGGAATCCCCTTTGTCACTATAAAAGAACCTTCCGGTCCCTGTTTCCACTGTTGATCTCAAGCTCCCAAAAAGAAAGGTCAAAAGTATGCCTTGGACCTGACAGCCAATTGGAAGGAGAATCATGGTGTTTGCACCCCTGGAGGGCCGGGAGGCAGGCCCAGAGCTTGGAGAGTTGGGAAGCATTAGAGAAGCCAAGGGATGGTCCTGCCCAAGCTGTGTCAGAGTAGTGGCATGTTTTGTAAACATAGAAATGACAGCAATAACAGGGAAGTTGAAAAAAGCTGCCTGAAAACATCACTTCAAAAGGTAACCTAGGAGTTACACATATCAGATACAGAGAACCTTTGGGCAGCATGCTGTAGTTTGCACTTCAGTTGATTGGAGGATGGAGGGATGAAGACTGGCAGTGAGGGAGGGTGCCCTTTCACAGCAGGCAAAACAACTGAGTGGCAAAAATCCTGTTAGTCCATTCCTGCTGGGTTATCCAGACCTGTTAGAGGCAAAGATGGTAAAATGCTCACCATATGTTCTAATTTCCCTTGGGAACAATGCGTGGCAAAAACTATCCTACAGCATGCAAATAAAGTGCAGTGTTACAGGTACTGGCTGTCCTGCAGACTTCTGTTTCTGGGACACCTCAGAGGTATATTAAAACCTCCAAGCAATAATAGTAAAAGAGCATTAATGATGGCAGAGAAAAAATGCTTTTGAACCTCTGAGATGGATGCCAGAATTTAACTCCTGAGCACCCAAAAAGGGTGGAGGATCTGTCTATTCTGCTACACCTATAAACCTACCAAGCTTCATCACCAAAATAACCACACTTTCACCCAACTATTTAAAAAACTCTGATTCCCTCCTTTACATGCCTAAGTTTTATGGCTGCAGTAAAATGACAAATATGAAGAAGGAGCAGTTTGGTATGTGCCATTTACACATTGCACTGATTTTATTACCTGTAACATTTTAAGCTGAACAAGGTAGAAAACGTCCTGTCTCTATCTATACAAAGAACCAGTTCAACAGAAGGGTGACTGAACAGTTGAAATTAGTGCACATTCCACACAAATGTATTTGTGGAAATAATTTTGCATTGTATCCTCACCATTTGAGTTGAATCATCCATTTACATGGCTGTATTTTTCTTGACTTCTAGCTTTCCCTTTCAAAGATATTATGGCAGACCTATCTTTTGCCTTGAGGTTGAGGCCATATTAGAATGCTACTTTAGGATTACAATAAATAAACTTACAAAAAACAAACAAAAAAAAAATTGCAAATCTGAGCCATTCATCATTTTTCTTTCCCTTCTTGTTGCTCTCTACAGTTATTTCAGTAGCCCTTTGTGAACGCCAAATGTTCTTTGCTCTTCTGTGGCAAGATCTTCGTGAATTGTTTATTAGCTTGGAAAACTGTTTCTGTCTCTCAGAACAGGCATCAGTAGAAGATATCTGGGACAAGTACTTTGTGAAGAAAGTACCTTTATGCCTTAGGAACTGATAAAGGATTCCAAATGATCCAGTTCTGTGAGCCATGCTGAACTGAAGACCGGCAAATGTTACCTTCCATCTCTTCTAGTGACTTTAGTGTTGTTTTCATTATCATCTTCTGTTCTCCCTTGCCAATTCACTCAGCAGTTTGCCTCCTGTGCTACATACCAGCTGACAGATGTATCCTTTTCATTTCACATACTCCTAAAGCCTTGGGCACTGCTTTCTGCAGATATTTATACAGCTCTGGGACCCAGTTGCTGGAAAAGTAGTTTGTACTGAATATTTGTTACATGTTCTACAAGATCCCACACATTCTTACTTTGCATAGAGTAAAACAACAACAACAAAAAGGTGCTAATGCTTAGTATGTATTTTGTATGAAACTTAAACAGTATGCCTTGCTGTATTCTGACAGTCTTTCAAAGGTTTTCTCCATAACAGTACGAATTACATGAGAAACAATATTCATATATACCACAGTCCCTTCAAAACTTATCTACCACCAAGTTTCTTCATGTCCTATAAGCAGAAAGAGTGGGAGAATGCCATCCTCCTCCACATCACATGGCATCTTTATGTCCTCTTCTCAAACACTGGAAGAGGGAGGGCATCTGCAGCAAAACACACTGCTGAGTCTCTTTCCCCAGAGAAGTCAGTAAGAGCCATCAGTCATGTGCTAGTTCTGCTGGTGCAATTTCTTCCTATTATTTTAATTGGTGCGGGACAAAGTGTGGAACTGGTATAAAGATCACCTATTCTTATTTTCATTTTTAAATTCTCTCTTTCCTATTGTGTATTTCACTTTTAGCATATCTTATAGATATATTGGCTACCTATAAACAGCTCCTGGCTCTGCTGCAAAAAGGTGGCAGAATCTAAAGGCTCTTTTGCTGAATGTATTGCTGCTGTTCTCTCATTTAGACGAAAAAGCAATAAACACAGAATATTTGAAAAATGCCATAGCAGAACCCTTAAGGTAAAACAGCTGGCCTTTGCTTCAGTTTCTAGGGCAGCATTTTAATAAACATTAGTCACGGTGATTATGGAATATTTATCAAGGATACATCATTTCCAGCATTTTTCTGGTTTTGACTC
The DNA here is from genome assembly GCA_039877255.1 of Loriculus beryllinus. Classification (NCBI taxonomy): domain Eukaryota; kingdom Metazoa; phylum Chordata; class Aves; order Psittaciformes; family Psittacidae; genus Loriculus; species Loriculus beryllinus. The sequence goes on from JBCJKH010020197.1 coordinate 17,277, forward strand.
CATATTAGCATAATAACTTGCATTATTAGTATAATTTGAGATGTTTAAAGGATATGGCTGGAGAATAAGGAGCTCAGGCTGGAAAGCATCTGATTGCCAGTTGCTTGTCTTGCTTGCCAGGGCTAATTAACATATTCCTTCCATTTCTGCCTTTGTTTAACTTATCAAAATACAAATGTGCTTCAGACTTTCAGAATCACTTAGGCTCCTTGTTCAGGCTTTAGGGGCACATAGCAACACGAAGCACATTCATGCAGATTAAGTGCTCTTTGGAGTATTAGAAACCACTTAATCTGTATAAATATGCTTCAGGTTGCTCAGTTTTACAACACCTTGAGAAGGAACTGCAGTGGTTCAGAAAAACGTGTGATGCATTATTTAAAAGAAGATATATAAACCCTGATAAGTTTATCTTCCAAGTGACTACTGTCAGAATCATAGTTTATATTTTTTGTATTTTGTACGTCACTGTAGTGTTTTAATGCAGGTGACAAGGGGAATTTCCTATTATATACTCTATTACTTTCAAAATTCTGGTTTTATCACTGTTGATTTAAAAGATAAGCGTGAGAGATGTATAAGTACTGAGCAATTTTACTTTACAAATTTGTGCAGCAGGAAGGATTTACACTTTTAAATAGAAAAAGGTAATCAGTATTTATTTTCTCACCTATCTAAGTATGTTAGCCCATGCATAAAACCCCATACTTGTTTAGTTTCCGTTGACTCTAATTTTAATTTACAGTATTGAAAAGAATGAGGTATGAGATAGGACTAAGAACATCATATTGGGATGTTATCAGTTTTGCTTCCGGGGTTTACAGTGTGATTTAATCTAATAACTCTAGTATAGTTTAATTACTGATAAAAATAGAAAGCCTGGTTGAATTGTGCGGCTTTCCCAAAGGATGTCTTACATATCCTGAGATAAATTTAAGACACATATTTAATATATGTGCAAATGCAACTGTGTCATATTCTGAAATCCCTTGTTATTCAGATGCTTGCAGCAGCCGTTTGTAAGCAGACAGTCACATGGACAAGACAGCATTCATCATAAAATGCTGGCCCCAAAGAGGTAAATAAGGCTGTATGCCCTCTGAAGAACAGAATTCAGTATATTGAATTCTAATTCTAGTGACAACTTCTGAGTTTTACTATCAATAAATCCCTATTATGGGAGAAAGCTTACACCCCGCGCTCCATCTGGAAACATTATTTAGTAAACATCAATCTTCAATACCTGTATTTCTGGGGCTATTGGCCCCCTGAGCTGAAGTGCAGCACCCATTCCAGGTGTGGTAAGTCAGTGCTAGCTGGTAGAGGCAAGCACAGCGTCCCCTGCCATTCACCAGTGAGATCCTCCATTTGCTAAGGGAGCGACATTGCAAGCAAGCATATTGAGGA
>JBCJKH010020197.1:21494-40037 GCA_039877255.1 Loriculus beryllinus
GATCTGATATGGCTTTTTGGAAGGTCGGAACCCAGATGAGCAGAAACCACCATGCTGGCATGCTGATCATATCTCTTCAAGCTGAAAAGCTTAACACTGCAAATCCTTGGCTCTCTGAGTAGACACTTTTCATAGCTGGGGCCTAAGTTAGGAAAAGTCATTAGGCTTGTCTTCTTTTTTATTATTTTTTTTTTTTATTTTCCTGTTTCTTATGGCTATATTCCCCATTCATTTCTTGTACTGCTGTGGATTTTCAACAATGATCACATTATTGGTCAAACTCAGACTCTCTTTCCCATCCTCTGTCAGAAAAAGGACAAACAGAAAGGCTATACAGCTTCTTAAAAATCTGCTGTTGCACTTATGAACTTTAGCTGTCAGGCTCTTAGATGCAATGTTTTTCAGGAGGGAATACAAATCCGTCCATTTCAGTGCTATTCCGCTTGCCCTTAATTCTCTTCCTTCATTCTGGATAAATAAAAAGATTAATTCCCGCACATTTCTGAAGCTCTGCTTGGCTGTAAATTAGATCAAGTTGGGAGTTTTGCTCGTTACAGCTCTTCTTCCCTGCTGGCAGAGAGACTCTTGTATTTGTCACTTGTCTTCTGCCTGTCCTCCTGTCCTTACAATTCAATTGTAAACCACAGATGACCATCATTCAACCAAAGAACAAATTACAGGAGCCTTTTAATGTGTTTCTTATTGTAAAACACGTACAAATAAATGCACATTATTTCCAGACAAACCCTTATAATGTTGCTAATAAAGTTTTAGATGCATAGAAAATTATGCAGCTGAAAATATGGTGAAGAACAAATTTTAAATGGCTGCTTATCTCAATAGAACAGCATTTCAGCATTTCAGTGTGCTAAAGTGTCACTTCAGTTTTGCAGGTCCTCCCCTTCAAGAAGAATTACTGTCTCTCCTTATGCAGGCGTATTCTGCAACAACAGTTCCCGTCATGTTTTTAATACATATGTATATACATTTCAGATGCATAAAAAGCTATACATGGTATGAATCATCTGTTTCATAAACTTGACTATGCTGTTGTCAGAACTTATGAAAATAATGTGACAGGCAGATTTTAGCAGTGTCTATCCACCAGCTACTGTGAAGACAATCATCAACCACTTTCAGTCTTCATCACCTTGGCTGGAAACCTGTCCCTAGAAGCCAAAGGGAATACAGGCATGCAGGAAGCGAAAAGCTTAACAAATCTGATTTTTCAACAACCAGGAATAGGTGTTTCATAGCACAGGTGTTTGAAAACAGCTTGTCAGTCCCACCTTTGTGTTTATACTGAATGAGCTCCAGGCTGAGGAATTTTGCTGATTGTAGCAGCACCAGTGAGACTGACCGATATGATACCATCTAGAAGCTTTGCTACTTTATAAACCTTGCAGCCTTTCTAATAGCTTCACAAAAGTTTGTGCAGTCTCTTGAAGTATGGTATTGTCCTGTACATAGGCACGTACACAGGAAATGTCTTGACTGCTTGTTGTTTTAGGTGGCCACAGACAAGCCTCACTGGAAGGATTCTTCAATAACTGAATGTGTTCATATTGTACTCAGTGAAGCCAGGTTGATATTGCTGATGTTTTTGTTGTTGTAAAGCTAAATGACAAAGCTAAGTGGCAAATTATGTCAGCAAGTTACAGTCTTTTTTCACCAAAAAAAAAACCCTACCTTAATCCCCTTCCAGGGGATTGTCCTTATGCATGCTTTTTTAAGAAAGGTGCTAAAATACCAGGACTGGTCAACACAAACTGGCCAAAACACATGAAAAATTGGTTTTCAAAACTAAGCAATTCGTCTTGTGAATAAGGAGCCAAGGAAACTATCTTAGCACTTTTCTATCCCCCTGTAAAAGCGCTAAGATGATTTGAGTGGCCAGTGTGGACACCGGGATTTTGGTTATCACCTGATCAGTCAGATCATATTAATTTTATCATCCACAAAAAGTGTAGGAACAGTCATAAAATAATCCTCATAGCACCTTTGGGAATTCATACAAAGCCTGATTTAAAATTATGGAAGAGACAAAATAATGTTGAGTTCAGCTTTCAGAAAGTAAGACTTGTCTCTACTCTAAAATTATGTGAAGTTTTATGTGATTTTGTGTGATAAGTCTTATAGTCACGTGCTTGCTAATAAGTCCTTCTATATTTGCACAGCTGAGTTGAATTTCACCCAAGAAATTTGGATTTAGGTGAAATTAGCATGTTTTTATACTGAAATGAATTTAGGAATGAGAACAAGAAACTGTACTTATCTCGCTATTTTTCTTGAACTAGCAAGTTCATTACAGACATTTAAAAACAGTTTAATACATGCTTGACCTTAAGCCCTTATTTGGGCTTGACTTTAATGATATGCAAGTTCTCATTTTATTTAGAGCACAGGTTGAAGTCTTTTCAAAGGTGGAGGTAAATTTCCATAATGCAGACTTGTCTGAAATTCAGATAAGACACAGACAGGTGAAATGTTGCATCATGTTGATATATAGTACATGGCTTTTTCTTCAGAATTGTCACCTGTCAACCCCTACATCATAGTTACTATATTCAGAGAGATGGGAAAGTTCAGAAAGGAATCATTTTCTTTTCCTAAATTTCAAGAACCTCAATTCTGCCTAAATATGAGGCATAAAATTTGTCTGAAAGAGAAGAAATAATTAATTTAATTAAGATGCACCTGTAATAAACGTTTGGATAGCATAGAGACATTTGTGAAAGTGAAAAATGCATTTTTAATATAACATTTGTAAAGGCAGACAAGGAAGGTATAAGGGGCAAACTTCTGGTGAGATATACTCAGCCGTGCTTCTGTTTCATTAGTTCAGCACTGGAAGTCCCCTTGCTCTATTGAAAAACAGCTTGAACAAAACACTAATGAATATACATAGATGCAACAAATCCTGTACTGGCAGAGGAACAGATTTTATGACCTAATAGGTCTTTTCTCTCTCCAAAGGCTATACTTCTCTGAAAAATGAATCCTTTTCCATGGAAATGTAGATATCTACTGCACAAAACTGTATTATTTTGCAGAGTGATGCGAGCTGGTTATACGGTGTACAGCTCACCTACACTTTGATAAAGGATAAAGGTAGAAAATAAGCAAATAACCAAGCTTTTAACAATAAAGACCCAGGAGCATAAATGATTTTTTTTTTTAACTGCATTAAACAATTACCCCATTTCTAGGCAACCCAGCCTGCTGCCTGAATAGTTTCGTGTTTTCCATAATCCCACTAAAGTCTTACGCAGCCTTGCTGAATTTAATTTCTTCAGTTTCCTATTTGCATCCCTGTACTTTCTCAAATTAACCACTATTCTAGTGATGTTGAGTTATACAGAACCTTTTGATTAAAGTCCTACCAAACACAAGGAACCTTCAATATAGCTGAAGTTTCCACAGGGATCAAACCAGCCTCATCTGCTTCTTTATGCAGAATTACAGAAACCATGTGACATGGCACACATTCCTCCTTGCTTCAGCAATCTAAAACATTGTTTAAACAAGAAGGTACATTGGCACTGCATATAATTCCCAGAAGTACAAAGAAGAAAATTTCAGAGGGGTATGACTCAATAAACAGCCTTAAAAAAAAAAAAAAAATCTACTTTCATTTCCTGTTGGAATCAGTAACAAAATAAATTTCCCTTTTTTTTTTTTTTCCTGACCAACATCAAATTAGCTCTTTCCAATGTGAGCCAAACTCAGCTGCTGTTCATTTGGTACTGCTTTCCTCTGTGCTTCAGGCTAGGCTATGCAATTAATTTTTACTAAGGTCTGTTGAGTAATTTTACTGAAGCCCACTAATTTTTACCAAAACCCTCTGGATAATTTTATTCAGGTCTGCTCAGCAGGAAGCTGTTCTGGCTCCAGCTCTGATGGTCTAGCCAAATGCTGGATACTGCACTCATATCTGGGAACAGTAGCAGTGCGCTGCAAGGGCTTCTAAAATGATCAGGGCATATTACCGATACAGGGGCAGGAACATGCCTGCAATCTGGGTGAAGTCTGCTCAAAACTGCTTTTATTCCTAATCCATCCACTGCATCTTGATTGAACTGATGCAGTGTGCGTTTGATTCACCTAATTTCTTTTTTTTAATCTCATTTTAGGATAATTCCATGAAGTTTACAGAATTATTTTTATTTATAGTATTGCAATGGAGGGAAGAAACAGGTGCTTTACTCAGGAGTTTTAAATTTAGAGCTCACAATCTGCTATTTGTGACAGTTTAGCTGACAACCTTTCTTTTGGATGTAATAATTATATTATTTGTGAATACATTTTGTCTGCCTTTTCCATAACAGGTTAAACTGCAGATATTTGACTTAATGAGGTCTTTCCTAACCTCATAAGCACAGTTTGCTGATTCTCATGTATGAAACAAAAGATAAACATAGAACTGAATTTTTTTTCCCCCTTTCCTTTTCATGTGGATAATGTTTTAATAAAATTATTGAGAAGTTGCATAGATCTGTGGAGAATAAAGGCAACTGAGTCATCCCCTTTATAGCCACGTATCTAAAAGCCATTCTGAAATCCATGGGAGCTGGAGGTACTATAGAGACAGAAGATCAATCCTTTCTTAAGTATGAAAACCTCAGAAAATATTTCAGTTGTCCAGAACATCTACATTTGCCTCAAAGCATTGCTTGAACATATTGATGTGTGTATTTTCTGTATGTTCCCTTAAAATGACTGAGGAATCAGATGATGCAGGCTTTGCTGCAGAAAGCACACACTCCTTTTTGAATGTCAGGACAAATTGTTTCCAAAAATCCCCTACATTACTTAGGAGCTATTATACCCCTAGTGCAGTGGATGCCAGAAATCTCTCTGGAGGAATGTTTTTTCTCTTGCTCCTTGATGCTGCAATCACTTCCTGAATGTCCTTCACCTGTAAATAAGGAGCACAGAAGAGGTAAGGACTTCTGCTATTTGCATACCAGCTGAATCCACAAAGCCATTTAAACACTCCCATCGATTTTTATGGGGTGCTGGCTCCTAAATGCTTTTTGTGGATCTAGCAGGTCATGTTTTCTTCTCTTTATTGAGATAAAGGCAATTATATGGCCAAATTCTTTCAAAATCCAAGAGTAGCATTGTCACTCTAATGTACGCTTTTTGATCAGTACTTGAAAACTTGTCAGTGTGCTTTACCACTGTGCTCAGAATCATAATTACATGCTTTATAAAGTGTAATCAATAATAGCACACTACTTAGAGAACAATCTAGATCTCTTAATTTGTCTGCTTTCCATATTAATGCATTTTTCAATATGTTTGGAAACATTTAGCAATTAAATGCCATCATGACTCAGAGAAGAAAGTGGGAACTGCCTGGGTCAGGTGTTCCAGCTCCTCTTGTGCTTCCTCAGAAGTATAAAGCAGTCTCAAATGGTGTTTATCTGACCCATCAGACTAGTTTTACATGTCTGTTCTATAGCTGGGGCAGTGCAGAACAGCCAGAGCATGCTGGTGACTTTGGCTCATTAATTTTTACTAGACATTGGTCCTGAAGGTTGTTTAATACCTCTATTACAGCTTTCTCCTCCTCTTCAGAGGCATGATTAATGCAGTTGGCAGCATTGTGCCTAGAGTGCCAGTCTTCTGACTAACGCTTCTCATAACCACACTAAAACACAGAAATTGATATAGATAAGCAACAAGTTAAAAAATGTGTCCTATCACCCTTTTATTTACTTGCTGCACTTCATGACCTGTTCGGTTTCACAAGTAAAATGCTCCCTTCTTGGAAGACACAGGGAAATCAGACCCTGTGGGCAATAGTGGAGGAGCAAATCTGCTCTGATTTGCACAGCGGTCCCCTGGGAGCAGTTACCACACCTATGAATCACTGAGGTAAGCTGCCATATTAGCCTCACCTTTACTATATAAGAGCAGTGCGTGGAAGAACTTGCATGGAGATCCTTAGCTGCTGTTACAAAGCTTTTTTAATTATCTTGCAATGTCAAGAGTCAATTTGGCCCTGGTATACCTTTAACTTCAAACTTACGATCAATGGGGCAACCCTAACATAAAAATGAGGAATGTGGAATGCTATTGATCCAGAGAAGTACTATGTTTAATGACATATTGCCTAAAATATATTGTCTACTGGTTTCAAAGTTAACAAAAAAATATAACATGCAGGTGGTTCAGTCTGTGAAATAAGGTTTATGTCTGGAGGTGTCCTGGTTGTTGCTGGAACACCATCAAATTCTCTTCTACCCATAAATATCAGACTTTAGAATGATTCAGGGCAGGGCCAACTATAAAAAATGCTGTTTTCTATTAACAAACTCAGCGCAATATCCAAGCAAGATTAGGGAACTCTACGAGTTGGTTGTGAATACACAATTATACTATTTGAACAATTCTATGATTTTATGATTTCAGTAGAGGCAATATATGCTTTAATATTAAGAAGGCACCATGGGATTGAAGAACCTATCCTACTCAAATGTCACATCAAATCTAAAATATACTAGATTCAGGATAAACTGAAGTCAGTTGGCACCTTTAATTGCCAGTCTGCATTACTGAGCTATAAAGCAAAGTCATACACTTGGCACTCCAGGGCAAATCTCGAGCTATTAAAACAAAAATAACCCCCTCAAAAATAAACCCAAATCCAAAAGCCAAACAACCCCCACAACAAACCAAAACATTTTTGCCAGCATTGGGCAGTCATGGGATACCAGAGGATGTAGGATCTCAGCCCCTCCACCATGCCCAGCCATTTCAAAATCATGCAAATATGTGATTACTCAAATCCTCCCCTATGACTAAAACTTCACATTTACTTTTCAGAATGGATCTTTTGTGCTCCTTTTCTCTTACTAATTGAAAATTATCAGAAGTGCCAACCAGCCTACAGAAAGGATGAAGCAAAACTCTTTAACACTTCCATGTCCAACTTCAGAGGCAGCAGTAGCCCTCGCTAGCCTCACCTGCCTCTTGGAGAGCCCATGGGAGACATCCACACCCATCAATAGAACACTTTGTGTCAGGCCCCTTTCTCCCAAGCACTCCTTTCTGTGGTAACTAATGGTGGAGCTCATTGTTAAGAGGGAGAGACGCTATGCCCAGAGGCAGCTACTTTGAATAGTACCCATTTAAACTAATATTCTCATTCTTCTGGTCTTCATTCATTGTACTTCTGCATGTCCTGCTCTCCCTTAAAGCTAAAAATGTAAGGTCCTACAACAGTCAACTCTCCCTATGCATTCATTAAGAGGGCGTGAAGAAGGTGAGCCTTTAGAGTTTCCCTTTATGGATGCTATTCAAAGAAAGAATAGAGGAAAATCGATGAGTACAGAAACTAGCATAAAATTAAATCTTGTAAAACACACAATCCTACATGTATTCATGCTTATTTAACCTGTTAAATGGGGTATTAGCAGGCCATACCATTTCCCAAATGTCTACAAAGACCAGCCCTGACAGTGCTGCTTCCTTAACACTTCTAGAAAAAGTAAGACAGCAAAGAGATTTAAAGTTCATTTGTAACTGGATTCTGTGAGTAGCAGTGGCTGCCTGTTTATCAATGTGCCTTTCAGTCTTGGTAGTACAAAAGTGGATGTTTTCCTCTTACCATTTACCCCCTGTTAACAGAGAAGTGTACAATTGTCAGCTCCTATGGACTGTTTCAACTGCTGCAGGCTGAAAATTGGAGTCAAACAGAAAAAGGAAAACAGTCGTTGACAACTGTGAAAGAGCACAAATCTCCCTGTTCACTTTGGAGACCCTGCACCTTGTTAGCTTTCTGTGGTGACAGGCCATGAGGAAAAACTGAGGCAGACATTTGGAAGAACACTTAAAAAACCCCATGGGCAAGAGAAGTAAGCAGCCTATCAGCACAGAAAGTACCTTACTAAACAATTACATATTGGAGGGACTCTCCATGCATCCCAGGCAGCTTTGGTTGGTGTTTGTACAAACTTGCATTGGCTTCTTGAGCCATAGTCTCATTTCTCTCTAGATGTTTGCATCTCTGTTGTCCTCACATACCCCAGCTTATCAGATTTGTCTAGTTTTCTTAGGAAAAAGTGAAATAAAAAAATCAAAAGAAGAGAAGAACTTCTATCAGTACATAAAATGCTTTAGGCAGACTTTCATCTGGAAAAATATTAAGGAATGAAAGGGAATGCATAAGTGAGCTTCTATGAACAACAATAAAATGTAGTGATGAGAAAGTACATGCAAAGTAGAGCTGAGCCATCAGCAGAAGCCCACAGGTTGCTCCTGCAGCTCACGAATGTCCAGCCTGACATTTGAATGCCCAAATCATTCTGTACCATTCGCTTCCTCAGTGCTCTGTGGGCAGTGTTCTTTAACAGTTATCCTAATAAATGGTTTGAGGAAAACACCCTCATAGTTTCCATTGATATGCAGAACGTTTCCTTGGAGAAAATAAATGAAACAAGCTTGAATAAGTTTAGGATCTTAAATCGTGACATTCCTTACAAATGAAAATCTGGGCCAAGTGTCAGCTAAATGCAATAAATGTATCTCCTGAGCAAAACAAAACCTAAACCATCCAAACACACAAAATACCCAAATAGATAAAATAAATAAATAAATAAATAAAATCCCCAAACAAAACCTAACCAAACCCACCAAAACAAAATATGTGATGTAAAAAAGAGTGATGGTAACAACAACAACATTAATTATTATTATTGCTATTATTATTATTATAATGCATTGTATAACTGGCTCCATAACGGACCCATCATCTTCATAGCTGAGCATCTTCAGCGTGCCAATTGCTTAGCTGCTTCTCAAAATATCCTTCCAGGTTCGTGCTGCCTATTCTGTTCCACAAAGGAAGCTTAAGATTATAAGGGAGCATAAGAAGGTCAATTTTCCCTTTGTGCTGCTTATCTGCATCAACAATCTTTTAAGGTATAAGTAGAAAAAAGGAGCAGAAAAAGCAGACTGTAACTAAAAACCTCTAAACCCTGTCAAAGGTGAGAAACAGGTCAGGAGGCAACTGTGTCTAGGGTAAAAAGACAGCCTTACTGTGATTACTTTCTTCATGGAGACAAAAAGGACCAAACCGGGGCACTTAAAGTCTTCATTGCTCTGGGCAAGTAACTTGCTCTGTAATTGTGCCAGGTTGCAAGGTAAAGCCAGACTTCAGTCCTCTTGGCTTTGACTTCCCACCTGTGGTAAACCTGCAAGCAGGCTTGTGTTTATCCAGTTTGAACTTTATAGCCTACATATGTAGTTTCACTGTAACTGAAGGCTATGTTCAATTATAGTTGACATATGCCTTCTCTCCCTCCTCCTGTGGCCCTTTGGTGCTAGGATTTCGGCAAAATAACCCTAGCTTGTCAGTAGTTGCTGCAAGACCCATCCTGTGCATGGAACCCGCATTCTGCGCTAATGAAAGGGCTGTCCTCACACAATAGTAATGTTTCCTGCTGTGTCATCAGCTGCAGTTTGCTAAGCCCTTGCTCTACTGTGTTGGGGTTTTGGGAGCCTTTCTGGTGGGATATGGGAAGCTTGTGGAGTTTGGTCTCTGATTCCTTAGGAACCAAGTATCTACTACAGAGCAGCCAGCATGGAGGGCTGGATTCAATGATACCGGTGTACTCCTCCATGCTACCCTTGAAGAAATGTGGAAAATGCATATCAAGAATCAGTTTTACTCCTATCAAGGTTAATGGCAAAGCTGTAATTCATTTAGGTAGAAACAAGATCAGGTCCCGGGTGGCTGGAATTAGAGCTTGGAGCAGTAAAAAACATTGAAAATTAAGAAGGTAGTTGTGGTTACATGGATATTTTTCCACTGTCATAATGACTAAAACAAACCTGCAGGCACTTGTTCTTGCCCTCTTTGTTACACTGACCCCAGAGTTTTTGCATAGAGTTAAATTACTTTTCTGGGCGGAAAATAAGCAGTTTTGGTGTGGGTTAATGTTCAAATGCATGAGATCCCTTCATTCTGTATTCCCACATACACTTTGCAGACACAATAGGAAGGCTGAAAGGGACAAGGAGCCAGTGAGACTGGGATTTGCTCAAACTACACTTAACACCATCTCACTTTCTTCCTACTGTTTTTCCTGTTCCCATTTCCAAGCATCAAGTGCAAGATGCAAATGATATTTATCTATTCTTATCATTCTGGCTGTCATATTCTGTCTATTAGAGATGGCGGCTGTCTAGTAGTGCTGAGGGCAAGTTAAGGTAGATGTTGTGTTAAAACTCTTAGCCCAGCTGGAATTCAGAAAGTTTGCTAACACCCTCATGAGTATTCAAGTTTTGTGTGAGTTAGATAGTAGTGTGAATTACTGTCACTTAACAACCCACAAGCTTATCACTTGAAGTACAATAGCTGCCAACATGCGTGTCCTCAGGCAAATATAAAAGGAGCTGGCTTACTTAAGTGTCTCTTACAGAAAGCTGAACCAGGGCAAATTGCCTCAAATTTCCTGGGGCAGATCACTGTGTTGATGTATGGTGACCTGCAACTATACATGTGCCCTTAGACCAATAGGAAGCACATGAATATTTTAAAGAATCTACTCCTAAGCATTAAGACATTACTCTGTATGTCATCAAATCACTATAGTATGATATCCCCTTCTGGGAAATGATACGCTGTAACTTACCCTGCCTTACAATTTATTTGCCTTCCAGATTTTTTTCCTTTTGCCCAAAAACATTATTTCTAAACCTTCTTTTAAAAGTGCCATTAATTCTATGGCTCCATTGCCAGCTGCCACTGCTTCTGTTGGTCTCTCCTTCCAGCTCCTCTGACTCAGCATTTCATGAAACCGCACTTGGCAGGAAACACTTGTGGAGGGACCAACTGTAATTTAGACAAAAAAGACCATTAGCTGCACTCAGCAGCAATGGCAAAACTACTTTCGTACTGCTCTGTTAAAGCAGACCAAAGCCAGGAAGAAATACATTATTTATGTTTACTAAGTTTTGCATAGACAGCTTTTCAAAATTTACCTTGCTTCTTTTGCAGTATTTTGGTCAAACAGATTACAGGCTCTGATGAGAGATCCTGCTCTGTGGCAGTAAGCAGTTAACGTTTAACAGGGCCCAAACCACAAACCCACAGATGTTTCTGTGGGCACTTCAAAGGAATGTGGCATTTTCTAAACTGGGAAGACCACAGCATGTGGCAGCTAACATCAGCATGGTCTTTGATTCTGGTTCCTGCTCCCTGGAGACTGGCTTCCCTCCAGAATTGCCTGTTTTCCTCATTAAGATAGAATTAATGTTTTCTCCATGGCCAAACAGCCACATACTCTGTATCTCCTCTTTTGGATGTCAAAGAGAGAAGAGCAGAGGTAGTTATGGGTGATATGTTTACTTCTTCTCAAGGGGGGATATTTCTATTAAAAGAGCAGAACTCTTTCCTGATACAGTCAAGGTCCCTTGGAGCTGTCAAGGTAGATACTCTTTTAAAATATATGGCTTCTGACAAAACAGAAAGAAGATTTCTATGTGAACAGAGTAGTAAAAAAGACTATTCAGCCTTTATTTTAGGCAAACCGTACAGTATTGAGGACAGGTCAAGGATAATGAGCTGTGATTGTAAGAGTCATGTGTGAGAGAAAGATGTAGGGATGTGTCATTTCAATCAAGGGAGAGCAGGTGGGAAGGGTATTTGTCTTCTGCCTTGTCAGAGAGAAATCTTGTTTCCTCCTGATGCATCCTCACCGCTCTGCAGCAGATATTGGTCTGAACCGGCAGTTTCTGCTCTTGTTTTTGGGCCTCTTGAGAAGGCAAAGAGCCCACTGAAGCTTTTGATCTGCTGCAAAGCCTGGCTGCAAAACAACAGACTGGGCATTGCAATGCAGTGAAGTAAAAGCCATAAGCAATTAAACGGAATATTCATGACAGTGATTGAAGATGACTTTATTTCTTGCTGCCTTTGTTTAAAGAATGTCCTTTCCATATACTCATAATGTACATGACAAATGACTACGGAGCTGTGGGGGAAATACATAATGTTTTCTGTCTTCAATCCAAGGTTGATCACCATATGATTAAAGCATCGTTGTTTAAGGTTATTCTCAACAAGGACCTGCTAAGTTCTTTGTTATTGACGTTTATTTAGGCAATTATGTCAAAGTATGTTAAATATGCAAAGAGAAAAACTTTTTAACAGTATCTGAATTCATGCGTGTATGCATATATAAACATATCTATATATAAGCATTAAGTGTCTGTCTGACAAAGAAACAAGTATGGAAATTACCATGAGCAAATGCAAATGAAAATACTTTTTTTATGAACACTCTCATTGGAAAATTTTAACCTATTTGCTGGATAAATTCTGAGAAAGGTTCAGGGTATTTTTTTTCGTATATATGTATATATGAATATATATATATATTCCTGGGAATGAATATAGATATATTTCTGGGAATGAATATATATATATTCCTGGGAATTCTTCCCAGGCAGCACAGGCAGTTGTGATCTGGCAGCACAAACAATAATAATAAAAAACCCCTAAATCTACAAAGCCCCCTGATGCAACAAGTTAGAACACCTCAGTCTCAGGGGAAAATAAATGTTCACTGGTTGAAGTCTGCTTCCAGGACTGTTCCCCTTCTACAGCTCCTATGGATTTTGTAATTGATTAATTTGAATAGGAATTTATAAGGAATTATCAAGTCTGAAAATCTGAGAATTCAGCTTTTTAGAACAGCTCTTCAGGGCTGCTAACCTGTTTGTGATATATGCTTTCTTATCAAGTAAAACCCCAGTTATTTTAAAACAGAGCTGAACTAAAAGCACCATGGACAATCAACGGATCTGATTACAAATTTAATGGCCTGATTCACCCCTGCTCTGTTTCAATTTTGGAGCAGTATGAATCCAGTGCTTTTTATCTCCTCACCCCAGACACAATCTGGACTAGCACAGCAAGGAACAACTTTCTGGGAGCTTAAGCTTGTTCTGCTTTATTCATTCCAATATTTTTTGAGAGCAGCTGTCTTTTATATTTGTGATCTTTTCTGAAGGTATAACTATAGTGATCATAAAGGCTTGGTGAATTTATTAACCCTACTTGATTAAATCCTCCTTTGACTCAATTTTGAAAAAATTAGTTCAAGAACACAGGTTTAGATCCCCTCCACCATGTCTTTGCCAGTTGTAGAATGAGCTTTCTAAACATTTTGTTCCTGCTTTGGACTCAAACAAGAGATAAAAAAATACATAGTGCAGACCACTAAAATTGCAGTTAAAACCTCATTGTAATTTCTTGTTCCAGATCCTCAGCTTTAAAATGGATCATCTAATGGTTCCCAGCTTCCCTTGCAGTCCAGGAATAATTCTGTGAGCCTGGCTTGACAGTTGAGTGATATTTTGAGGAAGCCAAAAGTCATTATGTGTTAATCTATGAACAGTATTTACCTGACCAAAAATCCTATGATAAAAGGAGGTTGTATTTTAGCCATAGCATCAGATATTTCAGAAAAGAGATGAAGCTTATGAGATCTCACAAGCAAAGACATCTAAGGGCTGAACATTTGGCTCAGAACAAACTCAACCTGAACTGAACCTATAAACTGTGTGAATTACAATTTCATTGCATCTGTTTAGCTATTATCAATCATGTCTTTTTTTTAAATGTGACCAAACCTCTCATTTCCTTTTTTTTTTTTAAGATTTTATTTTCCACAGAAATCATTAAGTTAATCCTCGATAATCCAGGACAAAAATAGAGGCCTTTTGTTCACATGCAAAAGTTCAAGCCCTTCTGCATGTGTTTAGAAAAATAAGATAGAACTTCACTGCTAAAACTCTTAATTTTCTATCCAAATTCGAAAAAACACTCCATGATGTATAGCTCCTAAATGTTCACAGCACGTAAATGGGCTGCCCCTGAAAAGTCTGCATGGCTTGAGTGCAGTGTAATCTGACAGCTGTAACATGAATAGATGCAAGAGGAAGGGAAAAATTTCTTACGACATTTCAAAGCTTATTATAGCACAGTACCTTCACCTGTAATTGCCAGCCAAGATGTTACCACAGGACTGTGTACTGTTATTTAAAAGGCTTATAAGGTTTTTTCTTTCCTAAAAATAATAATGAAATTGAACACTGTCATTTGAAAGCTTTAAAAAACATACTCCTTATCTTCTCCCATTTTGCCTGTCTTAGAGAAGTGAAAAGGAAATGCTTGATTAGGTAATGTCAGATGATATCCTAAATGACCCTGCGTAGAGATTAAAACACGGATTTTTCTAAGTGTGTACTTTCGTGCTATGTAAGGGTGCTAAAGTGACAGTGGTAGAAGCTGAAGTCACCTTTTTACTTAGTGGAGAGAAGACAGGATCATTCAGCCTTTGCCTCATTCAGCCTTTGCCTCATTCAGCCTGTTCTTCATCTGTCTCCTCCACCTGCCATTCAGTTTTCAATCAGCCAAAGTTTTCAGTAAGGATTTCTCTGGGCACTTTGAAAATTAGATTAAAGGTGGAAGGCGACTGATAATCTTTTACTTAGGACATCCAGTATCAGTAGCATTTTCTTTACTAGTAATTTAGAGGCAGAGACTAATTTTCTGTTTATCAACTAAATATTTAAAGTTAATTTCTTTGTTTATCTGCTTTCTGGCTGAAAATATATCTTTATGTAAAGCCTTAAAGACAGGTTTCGATGTGAAAGTGTACTTGAGAAGAGGGAAGAAAGAGAGTGGAAACAATTTCCAGAAGTGAGGAAACTGATTTACACTTAAACAGACTCTTTTCTTCAGAAAGGAAGTTTACCTGGGATAAACTGCTGGGTGAGAATGTCCTTTGAAAGGATGTTAATTGTACCTTGGTTCAAAGAACTCATTGAAATTCCTGTAATGCCATTATGCTAAGTTAGAGGAAGCTAAAGGATTGTGTATTGGCAAAAATGCAGTTAGAATCCCAGTTGAAGTCATGTGTCAGAAGTGCTATTGATGATAACATCGACACCTGCTTCTGATAACTTCAAAGTCTGTGCTCTCTCTATGAGCATAAGTTCACTAAGCTCAGCTAGCAAAAGGACAAACCAAGGCAGAGACACCAGTCCAGACCTTCAAGAAGTGTGAATGTAGCTATGCCGTTTAACAGCAGCACATCAAAACCAAGCTCACCACTTTTTAAAAAAGAGGATACAATGACTGCGTTCTACCAAATGAAGCCCAACATCTGTAGACCTACAGCTGTTAGTCTTAGATAGAAAGGGATCTCTCTGACTATCTGCTTTCTCCATCCTGGTAGAAAGAATGAAATTGCTCTGTGTGAGTTTCTGAGAGAAGATGGAGTGTAAAGGCTTCCACCTTGGTTTCTGAAGGCACTAGGTTTCTAAGTGTTTCTGATGTCTTCTTAGCATGAGTTCCACCCTTGTGGGGGGTTATGTTCAGACAGAGTGATGCCAGGTTTTTTGTCTGTCCCACAAAGTGCTTCAGGAGTAATGAACGAAGTCTGAACTGACTTAATGTACTCAGAACTTAACCTTTGGGAGTAAAACTCATTACTCTATGTATCACCCAGGGTTTTGTGTGTGGCTCTTTAATTTAAAAAATGTTTGTGTATTTTGAGTCTGGTTTGATATTTTCTCTTGTTTTAAACATAAATCAGGTATTTTATCTAATTGCAGCTCTGTTCTGCCCAGTGCTGTGAAATGACAAGGTAGAACTGAAGAAGCCTAAGTATATCCTAAGATCACACCCTCTGTTTGGATTTGTCAGCATATGTGGAATAAGAGCGACTTATCAGAAGTCCAAAGAATGAGAATATGAGGGCACTATAGAACTTTGTAGGGAATTCCAGATTTTAAAATGAGGTGGGAAAGGTCTAGATTTTTCTGCCTAAAGCAGTTCTAATTATTTAGTTCAAAGTTCTGCCCAATCACAGAGTATCTGCCTTTGGGTTCTGGTCCCTTGGGGCCCCTCTCTGAACAGCAACTGAAACATGCAATGCTTCTCACCTCAGTCAGAAGTATATTTTCTTTTATTTTTTTGAGGGAATAGTAAAGGTGCAAAGCAGTCTGGGTCTTCCCCAGTTTGGCGTTCTCATGCAGACAAGGTGTACATAAAGATCTAGGAGCTACAGAGCTCTTCCAGTCTCCTTAGCAGAAATGCGGCCAACCCAAGCCCTCAAATGTTATGGGAGCCAGGTCCTCCCTCTCCAGTTTCAGTCTTTTATTGTTAATCTCCTCAGTATTGAATTCTGTCTGCGGCATAATTTAGGATTAATAGCAGCGGTCTTCACATCAGAAAATAACAGTGAATTTCAGTATTTAGAAACTTACAAGGGAAAATGCCCACCCTGCTCTCCAGAGGTGCTTTTGATAGGTTGTTAAAATGTATTCTCAGTCAAGAATCATATATGTGTGGTGAAAAGGAGAAAAAAAAACCCAAACCCACCCCAAATATTGTTTAGTGGAACTGAAAAATATGGAGTCACAGAATCCAGATGACAAAAATAGATTAATTTTTCATGTAGTGCACTGCGGTTAATCCTTGTGCTCACAGTCTACTTTATTTAGAATCACTGCAGAATTCCTCCTCTGATTTTTCTCCCTGAAATTAGCCTGTAGTGCTATGCTTCAGACTTCACAGGAGCCTAGAGGTATTTGATTTAATTCATATCTATGAGCTTTGTTCTTTGTTCATGTATTTTAATCGCTGTTAGTTTTCTCTCCCTTTGACTATCCTAAGATTTTCATTCTGATACATCATCAATTATTATTATCTAAACTGTTCTCCACTGAATTCAGGTTCCCTAAAATTTCAAGTACAGCAATTTTACTTGAGAATGAGTATCATTAAATGAAACTGCAGGATTAAACTACCTCAGAAAGAGAATGTGCAGTTATAATTTTTATATAATGTTTAGAATGACAATTCCAATCATCATGCTAACACTTGAGTATTTTCTGAGGATCTTCAATTAATACTTTTTAGATGTAATTATTATTTTATTTTAAAGATTATGTAAGTTTCCTAAAATAGTAAAATATAATAATATGTTAATTTTTTTTTTTTTTGGGGGGGTAAACATTATAAATGCACTGTTTCATAATGTGTTCAAAGTTGAACCAAAATAATTCACAGAAGTATGTAAAAATATTTGGGTATTTAGTCTTTAAAATGAACATGATCGATGCCTACTGCAAGAAAAAATAGAATAGCATATTCCACAAGTTGAAGCTGACATCCATTTGTGTTTACTTACATAGTTATCACTTTTCTGCATGCAAATGTATTAACATTTTTAGATATTGTATTGTTTGATGATTTGATTCCAACAGTAGACAGGCAAAAATGCCTTCAGATGAGTCTCTGACATCTAAAAATACTGTCCTAGATAAGTACATATAACCTCCACATTAGTATTAGTGACACCCAGAAATAGATTGTTGTGTTGAAATAATTGAACTCCAGAGTTCTGTAGCTTGCCTGTTATTAAGCTAGATCCTAGCTTGCGTATACGTAATAGTATAAAGCTGAACAGAGTACATATCTGAAGGGTTAATTTCTACTTCCATTAGAGAACTGTAGTCTGTAATACCGCTGCAGCTTCTAGCAATTTAGAAGCATAGGATACAGGTGAAAAGGAGTCTCTGGGTCATGGAACCATGTTCTCGCATCATGGTACTTGTCATAAACAATAACATCTCATTATAAACTAAGTTGTAGTTTAAGATTATCATTTGCTTACACTGTAAGTAGGCTGCTCCAGCCTGTGACTCCTCCAAAATTTGAAAAGTTACCATTTAAAATTTAATCTATCATCAGTGGGTCACAGCTTTGTCTTAAACTCTCTGCTGGAATGTCTAGCATTGCAATGGAAGTTGGTTCACCTCTTCCCAAAGAAACATCACAGGCTCTCCAAGCAGATGGTTGCAAACCTTTTCAGTCTTGATAGAACAGAGCAAACACAAAACCTTCTGGCTGCTGCCAGATAATCTCTCTAATCCAACTATTGGATCTCACACTGTATGCGATGAATCTGATCTTTAATGGCAAATAAAAGCCTTGTCAACATTGGTGTGATTGATGAACTCTTTTTAAAAAACCAAAGGGATGTTTAATTCTGTTACATACCAAACTCTAAAAATGAGACAGCATTCCAGATGCACTACTATTTCAGAGTTCAAAGACTTTAGATGATGTGGCTGCCTTGCAGAAAGGAGATTGCGAAAAAGAAAGGCTAAGATTTTAAGTTTTTTTCTCCGTATTTTACTCCATACATCACATTTGCAAATTATGCTCAGGTAAGGCATAAAATTGCAGGGCCACATTTTAGTCACAATGGATTTTTCATCTCCCTCTGCCTCTATTTAAACTATTACTCCTGAGAAAGGTGAACCTATATTTGCTGTGTCAATATTACTGCTGTCAAGATTTTTGTACTCTGCATCCAGAGAGTAAGGTCCTGCAAGCAAAAGATGCACTTGAGAGTACTTCAGCCCTGGCAGTCAAAGGTTTCACCAACATTCCTTTACTGAAGACAAAAAATTTAGCAGTAGTTGATTTGCATGGTTTGTGAAAAACCTTTT
>JBCJKH010020199.1:0-15147 GCA_039877255.1 Loriculus beryllinus
CAAGTACGGCAAGCTCCAATCCATCCATCTTCTTCAAACGGTGTTTCAAAACTGGTCACCCAACCCTTTTCGATTCTGCTTCCCTTTCAACTTTATATGGCACACAGAACTCTTTGATTTTACCTTTGAAAACATGGCACTGAATTCTTGACTAGCACAGCTGACTGCTCTTATTTTTCAAACCTGAGGCTGCAGACTTCTGTGGTGTTTTCAGTCCTGCTGCATGTCTTTCAGGGCCAAAATCTCTCAGTTGCTTCACAAATCAACTACACTGATTTTACCGTGGCTTTCTGACCTTCCCAGGGAAATTAAGTGAAAAAATTTCACTGCATTGCTTTGGAAACATTATCCACCAGCAATCTAAAGTACCAAAGCAACAACAAAAGAGCCAATGATAATTACAATAAGTTTGCCAAAAATAATGGGTATGGTCTACCTAGAAGAATGACAAGATCTCCATATAGCTGAAAAAAAATTAATTTTAACAGCCAAGTGGGAATAATAGTGTTACTAGTAGAAGATGCATGAGTTGGGTACATTTCTGGTGTGTATAAAGTGTACTGTAGTTTCAAACAACTTTCACATTAACAGGATGGATATCACAAAGGAAGAGATCAGCAGACTTCATCTTGTCCATAACAAGTTCAAACAGTTGCAATAAGATTCAAATGTTTAAGAGTATGCTCACAGGCTGTAAACTACCAGTTGCAGAAATCAGGACTTCTTTTTCTTGTGTGTTAGAAGTGTTCTTAGCTCCAAACATCCTGAAGTGACAGGTGCTTAGAAGTCTGCCCGTCCGTGCATGACTGCAGTGAATAGTTAAATGTTATTTGGCTGGTTAGTTTCATCTGTGTATCACAGTCCATAAACAAGTGCAAATGGAAGATGTGCCTCAGTGTCACATCTTCTGGATAAAATAGTAAAATGTGTCCTGCAACTTATTCCAGAGAGACAGGTCACAGTCTGACCATGCACTGGTGTGCTTGGAAAATTAATGGTTATCCAGCATTGCCTAGTTTTTGGAAAACAACCAGAAAAAACTAAATTGCTCAAGAAAACAACTCCTCTAGCAAATTCAAAATGTTCTGAATGGATTAGCAAGGAACAACATCAGTGAAATCAGTCATTTTATTTCTCCCACATGCCTTGGAAAGTAGTAGGTCATGAATCCTCTTCAAGGATTTTAGGAATGAGACATGCACACGTATCTTGTTATGAGCATTCAAGAAATACCAGAGAATGTAAAGAAAGTTTTCAATAGTCAGGATAAATGCATCTAATATGACATCTCAAAAAATATTGACATGTGGGGAAATAGGGGTATCTGTAGAAGGTGACAAAACATGGGCCAAGCTATCATGGGGATTTTACTGCAAGCGTATTGAGAAAGCCATTCACTTTCTACAGCTTTTCCTACATGAGATAAATCCAAGGTATCAGATTCGTACACTTCAGGAGGCCACTGTCAGTATATACAGCCAAAAATGTAGCTAAGAAAAGAAGACAGCCAGAATATGGTTTGGATAGATGCCATTGAAATTACTGATTATTTGGTGTTGGTTTTCCTCAGCCCAAGAAAAGGGAAGACAGAACAGAACAAAAAAGTAATTTCTTCGAGAGATTTGCTTATCAGTAGCAATAAGATTATTAACTACTGTTATTAAAGGTTCAGTTTTGATCAAGTAATAACTGTCCAGTGTGCCAGAGTTGCATGTAAACTGTTATAGTAAAACCTGCTGATCTTGTGTCATTTCAGACTATATATTCATACTAGTCATACTAGATGACTTTGTAAGGCCTGTCTCAGCCTGTTCTACTACCAGTAAGTCAATCACAGATAGGATAGAGAGGTCAAATATAATTTGTTCAGAAGGTTACTGTACTACCATGAGATTAAAACTTCACACATAGCCCCACTCAGTACCAGGCAGTTCATAGTTAAAAACTCAGAATTTTGACCACACCATTAAAGTTACCTGCATGGTTCATGAATATAAGATGCAGCTTTTCTCCCAGTCACCATCTAATGAAATCCATTAACACTGCTCACTGGAAATCTGTTTTCTTGGGGAATGCTCAGGTCTTATTTGGAGAAGACAAGACATAAGAGAGAGTTCATTGTTTCTGCTGGCAGATTACTCCAAATAGCTAATGTTTCTTCCTTCTCCCTCACAGTTAAGTAATGTGACAAGTTTTAATTCAACTCCAAGCTACTGATTCTTGTTCTGCATTTCTCTGCTGAATTAAAGACTTCTTTAGCAACTGCTACTTTTTCCTTGGGAAAGTAATTATAGAGTAATCAAGTTATCCTTTGTCTCCCCAGTTGCCTTTGTGATTAGTTAAACAGACTGATTTCTTTAATTCTCCTATGGAGAGAGGATTTCTCTAGACCCAGAATAACCATGTGGTTCTGTTCTGCAAAATATTATGGCTTTATATCCTTTCTCAGGTGTGGATTCAAAACTGGATGTAACATGATGGCACCAGTAAATGTCATCTGCGAAGGTAATGATGTAATCTGTTAGGTTATTATTTCTCTTTCAATGTATCTACCCTATGGCCTCAGCAGCCCTGTTTAGCTTGTCCTCATAACCAGAATGAACAGCCTTTTGGTAAATTCAGTCTTTAAAGACGTTTGTGGTGAGGCCCAGTTTTTCTGCAGGTATGACTTACTGCCTTTCTCTTAGGAAGAAACATTTACTGAAATATTTCATTTGAATTTATCAATTGATTGCTTTGATTATAAATTATTGTTACAATAATGCTTGTGTCACCTGGTAGCCATTGTCAGCAGGGATTTTATACCCATTACTAAATCAGTGCTGAAAATGCAGATCCAAAATGAGCCTCATTCTAGAATAGCAGCACTAAAGGAAGAGTCATTCTGGTTTTCTCTTGAAATTTTGAGATATGTAAGTCAGTTTTTAATTAATTCCTGCTCTATATAATGTTCAGTACTCATTTGTTTTAAATCAAAATATGGCACCCTGACAATTCAATAAAAGTAATGACAGGAGTCTAAACAAACAACATTTCTAATGAGTTCTTTAATGAACTATGCTTAATTAATGCTACTAAGATAGTGGTTGCTGTTTTCAGAAACCATACTAACTTAGAAGTTTTGCTAAGTTTTCAGAGGATTTCTGTGTCCTCAGTGAGGACATGATTCCTTTCTCAGGATTGGGAAGTTTGTTGCATCAATAACTATATTTTTGAAGGGTCCCACATCCTACCCTCCGTGGCCATGCCTGGCTCTTACTTTTGTCAAATACCAAATCACAAATCTTCATCACCATGTTCTAACAGACGATTTGGGCTGACAGTGAAAGGTTAAGTAGGTGGGAACAGTAACTGTTTTTTTGCTGACTTGACTTACTTGTGCCTTTGAGTCAGATTTAAACAATAGGTAACCCTACACAATGGCATCAAGTTTTTTTTCAAGACATGTTGTCCAGACCAGCTTACTTCTATATTTTTTTCACATTATTTTAAACATTTCTTTCATCAGGTTCCTTTTTTTTTTTTTTTTTTTTTTTTTTTTTGTGTTAATATCCTTCTGAGGACAAACAGAAAGTGTGGAACATTTGCATGTGTCTCATCAATAGTAGGACCCAATGAATAGAGCTATCAGGACAGTGCCTGTACCTGAAAAGATGCTTCAGTATTCAAGTTACTTTATGAAAGGCTACTACATCTCCATCAAGGGTGAAGGCTCTACCTTAAAAAAGGAATAGTAAATCAAATTATAGCAATGTATTAGCACTAGAAAACTCTCAAACAAGTACTATTCAGGATTAAAAAAATCATTATATTTAAAAGCATTACAGTAGTAGAATGAGAAAATGACAAGGATATTTGTGGGAAATAGTCAGCAAACTGACTTTTGGATGCACAAGTTAATAGAATGATTTTAAACCTTGAGGAATGAAGATAGTTCAGTTCACACTGTAGAAAACTGAAGTTGGAAAAGGGATGTTTCAGGTTTCTCACAGTGGCTTATTCCCTTACATTTTTTAGCAAACCTTACCAGCTTTTAGCCCTGGATATATTGCAAGCTATACCAGCTGCTAGAGAAAGAGGCTGCACAAAGCAATTTGTGTCATAGGAATTTGAGCAGAACAAGAACTGAGAGCCCCTCAGGTAGTAGAAAGGAAGACAAAGCCCCTGCAGATTTGTCTTCATGGTAAGAGGTCTCTGCAGAAATAATTAATCCGTGTTGTGGGAGTGAAGTTGATGCTGATCAATGCTCATTACTCAAGCTGTTGAAAGACCCAAAAGTGAAACAAGACACTGGGGAGAGTGAAACTGGTAATGATCTCTAGGAAATTATGAGAAAGAATATTTTGCTTGCCAAGAAAGCCAGCCCCAAGGATTCTGGCAGGTGAGCATTCAAGACTTACTGTGTAGACAAAAGGGAGATGCAAGCTGAGCATGCTTCTCGGCAAAGAAGGATGAAAAAG
Source organism: Loriculus beryllinus (assembly GCA_039877255.1). Taxonomy (NCBI): domain Eukaryota; kingdom Metazoa; phylum Chordata; class Aves; order Psittaciformes; family Psittacidae; genus Loriculus; species Loriculus beryllinus. Next base: position 4,461 of record JBCJKH010020199.1, read on the forward strand.
GCAGCTGTATATCATCCAGGAGGAAATGCTGACACTGTGCCAAGTGTCCATCCTGTACGTACTGGAGCACTGTTCCCTGCCTGCTGTCTCGTGCAGATAGCCATTTTCTGTTCCTTGTGCCATTCTCTACTGATAGACCATCAACTTCAGATAAGAGGCTGGCTTACAATTACTGACATCATGGGAATGCAGAATTATTGTTGTATGAAAGATAAAAAGAGTGACTATATTTCACTCCATCTCACTCTGGAAATGAAGGACAGCCTTCTTTCAATTGCTGCCTGTCATGGTTTAGGTACTCGCTGAAGGCCAGTGATTTCTTTAGCTGTAGCAGACTTTCCTAAATGCCTTACCATCTGTTCAGTGCCTTTGACAATGTGTTTATGTTGTCAGTCACATAAGGGAAAAAAATCAAAGTGCTTCATATTTTTTGTTATTGGAATATGTTGAGATGACATTAATCATACAGACAGGGAACCCTCTACTCATGAGTGAATGCATGCGTTAAATACTAGGGCTGTTAATGGACCCTGTTTCTGATCACTGCTGTCATAAGTGATAACAGGCCTGAGGCCAATTAAACCCCTTTTCACATTTTTCTCAAAGCCAGAGAATGCTGGGAAGGGATCTTGGCACCACCACGAGTGCTGAGGGGAGGGTCTTAGCACTGTTAGGATAACGTGATCTCTCTCTGCTCAGACACTTCTGCGCTCCTCGATGCATGCTACCCAGTCTCCTGTCTGGAGCTTAGAGGTGGGGCTTGGCTTCGTGCATAGCAAGGTGATGACAGAGCAGGGAGGAGTTACCAGTTGCTAGTAATCTCACCTAGCAATGATGGTGTCAGAGAATTCTCCAGTTTTAATATCCCACCCCAGGGTTTCCATTTGCAGTGGGAAACATGAAGCAGAGGTCCATCTGTTTTGGGGTACACTTGCAGTTGGACAGGAAAGCACTGCCTCGTGAGATGCCTGCCATGTTCTGAGTCTCTGTTTGACTCAAAATACCACAGTTCATGTGCAACAAGTCTAGACTTGCTGCTGTTTTGCACAGGAAGTTCCACCTCTCTGGTCAAAATTTGCCATTTTACTCATGAACAGTATTATCAGTGGGAAACAAAATAAGATGCATCTGAAGAAGCTTAAAACCATGGTCACCCTGAATTTGTGAAGTCCTTGTACGTAGCTGGCAGTAGCAGGCTACACACATAGGCAGGCTATTTTTCAGTCAGTAGGAATTTGGTATCAGTGTATCTGTATGCTAGTGTAGACTATGTTTGGGCTTTGAAAGCATAAGGCCTCAGTCACCTAACACACAATGCCACTTCTCAACATTTCTGTATATCTTCACTCAGTCCTGTAAAAAGTCCCATCTTTCAGATCCCAAAGTGAAAGCAACTTGACATAATCTGTCTAATAGGCAGCTTTATGGATCCGAGCACTTCTTTACTGTCTCCTTTCCTGCCCTTTTCCAGAGTTAAAGATTGTATCTGCCAGGCAAACACTGAGTTGGGATGGTAGTGTTTCACTGGTATTTCATTGGTATGAAGAATGCTGAATTTTTCAGCAAGTTGTGAAACCCAAAGTCCTTGCCAACTTTCCTTTAAGCTTTTTAGATTCAGTGTTCTTGTTTGCTTTCTGTTTCAAGTAAGGAGAGATGTGGCAGGCCAGCTAGGGTCTCGGTCCCTTTAAAAGTCCTGTATTGAAGGATACCAGGCAAACACAGGAAAATGATGAGAACGAGTTCCTGATATCCAGATCCCTGATCTGCATGTGTATTTCCAAGCTGTAATATATAACCGTAATATAAATAAAATCTTTAAAAATCAAGACAGTCAGAGGGATTTAAAACCTCCTTTTCATTATATTGGGAGATAAGGTGAAAAAATCCTGTGATTTTTACGTGAGACATACTTTAGGTTTGTTTTTCCTGCCTTCCAGGTTCTGAACCAGAGTTTATTGTTTAAACTAGTATAAACTGTTTCTTTTGTGAAGGTTTTACCCTCAGAGATCCTCAAAATCTATTGCAGATTTGAAGAGCCTATTTAACCTTTTCTGACATTTAAAAGAAAACAGAAAGCAAGCTCTGCTAGCAGAAAAGTGAGTTAAAAGAACCAGTCCAGTTTGTGTCCAACTGGATGAAGAAAGGATAGTCAAATTCCTTCCATTTTACACATAGTTAGTCATGAAATTGTACAAGAGAAATAAAGAAAGACAATAAAATAACTGTATTGTAACAGCTGAAGCAAACCTTGGGTAACTGTCAGCAGTGAAATGTCCAGAGAGCATTTGTACCATTCCATTTCATTAAGCTGAAGGGTGGGATTGCAGACTGTAAAAGATTATAGCAGAGCTCTTCAGAAACTTACAGCTCACAGTGCAGCAAAGCACAAGGGAAGTCTCCTTTTCTTGCGTACGCAACAGGGAGCTTGGGTTTTGTCTCTCTGATGATGATGATGTGTAGGAGAAGAAGGTTGCCAGAAGCATCAATGAATACTGAAGTGTGCTCCATGAACCCTTTCTTTCTTCCTTGTAGCCTATACAAAATGCATTTGCACAGTCAGTTTTATTAAGTTCCCAAACCCTTGACTTCGTGGACTCAATTAGGACAGGAACGTCTCAGGGATGGCGTTTAGGATGATGTCTGACGCTTTGAGGGTATAATGCATAACAGGAACAAATGCAATGAATGCCACAGGAGAAGGGACATTTCTCTCATTTCAAACAGTTTACCCAGCAGGAACTACTCTGTTTTGCACCCACTGAGGTTCTGGCCCCAAGGCCATCACTGAGCTGCAAGGAAGCTTAAAACTCCGGCTGAAGTAGGAATATGTGCCTATTGCAGCTGCAGCCTTTTTCTCTGTGTCCTGTTTTTAGTTTCTGCTCAGTAATGCTTACTCTGACCAAGGACTTTCTGAGTCTCATGCTCTGCCAGGGAGGAGGGGAAGCTGTGAGGAAGCAGAAACAGGACACCTGACCCAAACTAGCCGAAGAGGTATTCCATACCACAGCACGTCATGCCCACTATATAAACTGTGTGCAGTTACCTGGAAGGGTTAGATCACTGTATGGGTTGGGCTGGGTATCAGTCGGCAGGTGGTGAGTGGTCGTATTCTCTTCCCTTGTTATTTCCCTTATCATTCTTATTATTGGTGGCAGCAATAGTGGTTTGTGTTATACCTTAGATACTGGACTGTTCTGATCTCAACCCATGGGAGTTACATTCTTTCAGTTCTCCTTTCCATCCCTCTGGGAGCAGGGGGTACGAAGGGCAGGGGGGGGTGGAGGGTGGGGTGGGGGGTGAGAGAGCCTCTGCGTGGTTCTGGGTTACCAGCTGGGCTTAAACCACGACACTCTGTAACAGAGCCAGTACACTGGGAAGCTAAGATCTTCCTCCTCGGAAATCAATTTGGTTTCAGTCTCCTCTCTCTTTATAGGCTAGCATCCTCCCCTTATGCCAGCAGAACTCTTGCTAATGTGCCCTGGTGTAAAACAACATTTAGGATAGCAGTTCTCTGTCAGCAGAAAAGACAGGGCTGGTGGGGAGAGGGTCATTCTAGATGACTAACTGCCCTACATACTTTTACAGGTGATGTTTGCCTGTAGTAGCTAACTTCCTCTGGCTCCTTTTTTCCTGCCTGCTGATTCACCAAAAATAGCTGTATTGTGTTTGTCCTTGCCAGAGAGGAGGAGGTATCTACCAGCAGCAGAGAAGGCTAAGAGATGTGCACTGGTGCAAGTTTCCATCAGGAATGGCAATTTTCACCAAACAGATTTTCTGAAGTAAAGAATTTTCAAAATCACAATGAGAATAGTGCAAAATGAAGTGTTGCAATCCAAATGAAATGCAACCCAAGTTCAGAAAAGCTTTGCTTTCCTTTCTATTTATGCAAATAATTAATTTTTGTCTTGATTCAACATGGCATTCAGCTTAATTTCCTTATTTGACCATTGCGTTGTGGGAGTTTTGATTCACAACTCTGTTCTCTCTACTATGGGCCCATAGTTCTTTGGAGGACTGCACCTCCCAAGAAATAACATACACTTGGCTTGGCCTGAATTATATGCTGTATTGGATACTCATATGACTCTAGCACTGTATGAGAAATGTAATTTAGACAGAAAAATTTAGCCCACAGAGAAATGTGGGGGTTCTGGCCTTTTAACTGAAAAGCTAAAAAAGAGACCCTCACAAAAAGTGAAGTTCAGCATTAACTGAATTTAGGGAAAATTGAGCATGTGTGTCGAATCTAGCAAACAAAAGGAAACATTTCAATATAGGTAGTTTTCCATTCTCATTTCTATTCAAGAACAATGAAAATACTGGCAATCCTTAACAGAAATTATAAGAAATCTTGGGTTTTGTGCAAATTTATTATTTTGGAAGTACTTGCTTCATCTTAGAATAATAAGTTTTGACACACTGGAAGTTCCCAAGGAGCAGGAATTCTGAACTTCTCACTGCTGAAAGTCCATGTTCATTAATTTCATTGGTTTTTATGTGCAGGCTCTCCTCTGTGGGTTATAAAGGCTTGAAGAGTAAAACCAAAACCTTTGCTGAGGATTTGTACATGAGTAATTGAAGGATTTAATTCTTAAAAGTGTAATTGTGCTCAGTTTGGTTTTATAACTAAAAAAAATTTAATATAAATTGCATAGGTCAAAGGAAGTTCTTAATTGTGCTGAAGTGATCCCACAAAAAGCAATGTAAATGAATCAAAGAACCACCAAAGTCTGTAATGGAGCGGAGTTTGGACTCCTCTACAACCTTTTATTAGTTTTATGCTGCAAGTGATTAGTGGCCCAGGCTTCTTGTGCAAAATTGTCAGTTCAGACTGGTTTCTTGGCTAGATTTTAAATATGTAAAGAAAGACATTTTGCATGTGCAGTGTTGTGGGACTTGTGCTCACTTTTGCAAGCATGTTGGCTTTTTAACCTCAACACTTCAGTTTCCACACTGCAGAGGTTACCCCTCAGGTTACCAAAAAGACCCTAGAGAATTCAAACAACTTGAAGGACTGATTCCCATTCTACTTAATAGGAGTATGAAGCTCCCAAACTAAACTGTTTTGCCTTCAGATCTGGTTTTGTGTCAAATAACCTTGATTTCAGATCAGCCCTCTGAAGAGCTTCAAATACAGCAATGAGCACAAGTTTGGTAACTGTGGATGATTTTGCCTTGGTTACTTACTTTTCTGAGATGGAAATTAAAGAACTTCTGAAGCTGTTAAGAGTGGATCTATCTTCAAACTCAAATCAGTAATTTATATCATGCCAACAGATTTAAACAATAGAGAAACTGGTAAGTTAAAATAATAAATTTCACCAGTTCTTCCTATGATGTATGTCAAAAGCGGCATGTGGTTTGCTGCACAGAAGTGAAATTCTCTAGACAAAGAAATAGGAGGCAAAAGTTTATTCTCAGTTCATGATGTAAATAGATAACACATTTCAGTGATTTTCATGAGTTCCCGAGATAGACTTTGATGTGAAGTTGATTCTTCATGTCTTTGTGGGGACAAAACGAATGACCAGCCTACAGGGAACACACTGGGAGACCCACCCAAGACAAGTAGACATAAATTAAACTTTTGTCCCCTTTCCTATGAAAAACATAGATTTTCCTTTTTTATTAAAAAAAAAAATAATAAAAATCCTGTCAAATCAGGAAGCATTCTTGTGTTTTCAGGAGAAGTAGGACAGATTCAAGACAGGTGTCTACTTTTCAGTAAAAAAAAAAGTATTTGGCTGAAAGCCCCAAATAAATACATTTTCCCTGTTTTTGCAATAGATAAATTTGAAGTCAGCCTCCTAGAGTTATGCAGGATAATGACAAGAGCTTCGACATCTGGGAAAAGCGTCATTTTAACCACCCTGAAAAATTTGTTCAGTCTTGATGGCTATAGGTGTCACTGCAGGTAAGTACCTGAGATTGCATTTTGCATATCTATTCCCACCATGAGCCTTGTTCTGCTACCATTCCATTGTCTGGTAAGCGTCCTGGTTCTTCATTGTGAACAGATTTGAGATCAGCATTGATTTACCATGTTGTGGAATAGATTGGGCCCACAGCCATCCGGAGACCAGGGAAATAATTCTCATAAAAAAGCTCTGCTCCTGCTGGCACTCAAATTTTGTAAAAGACTCTGGGGGGCAGTGGGAGCTGGGGGGTGAAGAACTCATTGTTGAATCTCTTTCTTTTTTTTTTTTTTTTTTTTTCCCTGCAAGAGAAGAAGAAAAAATTGGGGTGTTGAGTGTTTGGTGGAAAGCAAAACAAAAACGTAACCCTGCCTCTACCAGGCATGGATCCAGCCCTGTGACACTGTTTTTTTCCACTGGCTCTCAACATTTATGTAAAGAATAAGGCAAAGAATGTAACTGTTCTTTTGCAGGTTCTGTTCTGAATATGCTCCTAATGAGTTTGTTCTCCTTTTCAACCTATCTAATCGTCCATCCTACCTTGGCACTCCCTGTGCCTCTGAGACTCGAGACATCCTAAGCATATGAAGTGGCTTTTCACATTCCAGGAAGCTCCCAAACTGTCACCAATTTCTCCTCACCCCAGCAGGCTTTTGAGAATCCAAAGAACAGCCTCCACTTTTGGAGGGAATCAGATCAAACCACAGCACCAAGCAAGCATGAAATTGCCAAATATTTTCTCTTTATCTTGGAAAAAATTAAAATTAAATAATAAACCCATTTGTAGTTCTTAGTGTATTGCACATGTCTGTGATGCCAAGGGGAAGGGATATTTTCCTTCCATTAATAGCATGGTACTGAGACACCAAAACTAGTGGAGCATTTCAAATTCCAACAGGAAGGGTGGGATGGAATCCCTCTGGGGGAGCAAACCAATTGTCACAATCAGGGTGAGGACAAGGCAAAGCAATTAGGTAAGTAGCTAGCTCGGGTTCAATTTAGGCTTTAGATCACCTCAGCATTTCTCCCCCTTCCCTTTATATGTGTCAGCAGTATGCTAATATTTATTTCAGTTCCTCTGCTTATTCCATGCTGGCATATTTCTTCCTATTTTTCCTTCAGTGGAACAGGATCTAAAATTCATTTAAAAGTCCATTCAAAGGGGGAAAAGAAGGCTAAAAAGTTAGACTTGAGTCAGATTCTGGATCTTTGATCTTCATCTGTGACTGGCTCAATCACTGGCCAACAGGTTAAGCCAGGATCCTGCATTCTGGGAAGTTGATGATGTTCTCAGCTTATTACAGAGCATGCTGCAGACACCTGCAACTTCTTCAGCTGTAGCTGATCACCCTCTGATCGTCTTGCCACACACATCCTTCAGCCACTGCTGCACTGTTCCTTTTTAGATTTCACCTTAGCCTCCACATACAAGGTCATCCCTGGAGGTGCCACATTTTGATGGCACCCTGGGAAGGGCTTAGACAGCTAGAAAGGAAGAGAGGCTGCTAATGCTGAGGTCAGTTTCTAATCCCCAAAACCAAAAAGATGCCATTGAGATTTCAGTGGGCTCGGATTTCACCCTCTAAATCGCTCCATCTTCCTACCAATGAAAACATTATGTTTCTGAGTCCTTATCTAGATGATTTGGGGTGCACAAAAGCAACCCTTTCCTTCATCCTGTCATCAAGAAGTCCAAGAAAACCTCCTACCAAAAAAAATGAAAAAGCACTAGTTCAGATAAACGGCTTCATTTAGTAAAACTATATCTGTGCCTGATGGCTTCTGGAGCAGATGGGGGATGAACAGCGTCTGTCAGGAGCACAGACACTGTGGCGTGGAGCAGAACACAAGTCCGTGCTCCTGTTTACAAAAGTGCCCCAAAGTGCTTGCAATAAGCATTGCCAATCATTGTTTTCTCTAGTGAGATGTATCAGTCCCTTACTAGGAAAGTCACCCAGTCCCTCTTTTTTCTCACGGACTATAGCACTGGGATGCAGCAGTAAAGGGGCAAGCAATGTAATTTCAATTAAGGCCCACTAAAAACAGCTCTTACTATGTTATAAATTCTATATTTATCCTGAAACACCAGCCCCATCCTGAGCCTTTCTCCCCCTCCTTTAATTGTTTGCAGAAAAGTTTCCATTGTGTTTTCTTTTCCATTTTTTAGGACCAGTATTGCAATATAAATAGTCTTTTTTTTTTTTTTTTTTTTTTTTTTCTTTTCTTCTCTCTCTCTCTATTTTTGCTAATAGTTTGGTTTCTCTACTTGGCTGAATGTACATGACTCTGAGGTTTTGTGATATAATTGCATGATTGCTTCCAAATTTTCCAACCAATGGGGCATCTAGTCAGTTGAAAAATTTCATTATCCACTGATACATGCTGGAGGGGAGGCAAAAAAATGGTTTCTCCACGTATCATTTCCTTCCCTCTTCTCCTCCATATTTAACCTTCTTCCTCTATACCCAGTGTAGGGATAAAGTCAACCCAGCTGCAAAAGAAGCAACTGCAAATATGTGAGTTCAGAGGTTTTGTGGTTGTGCCATGCTCCTTCACATGGAGATAACCCACCCAAACTCAGGGGCAATCCAGCTAAAATATTCAAGTGTGGTCTGATGTGTGGTATAGAGGCAGGTATTATCCTTATTCCTTAGAGGGATGGTCTCTGGCTGGAAATGTCTGATTTCAACAGATCTAGTTATTTTATTCAGTCTCACAGTTGCAGGCCAAGAAAAAGAAAGTGGCACTTTTAACCCTTTATCACCCAATTTTTCCTCTTTTACTTGGTTACTAATGTCTTTAGCCTCAACAATTTTATTACCACATATGGATACTACGAAAGTGCTTGCACCCTTTCACATGCCGTCATTTTTCTGCTGGTATGTCTGACTCCAAGGTTCAACTACATTGATTGAATCAGTGAAGACCATAGGTAAGAATAAAAGAGGGTGAGAGAGGAAAGGGCAGCATCCTCTTCCTTCATCCAGAAGAACTCAGCTTTCTTAGGGGATTTATGCACACATGTTGTAATAGGAAAGCAAGCCCTCTTGTCTCTGCTTTCTTTTGTCCTTGATGGAGTGAAGCCTGGTTTTGATCCTCTTAGGATCATTGCAACCCTCTTCACCTCCCAGGTTGTCCCTAGGGTCTTGCATGCTGGAGGAGAAAAAGGCAGGAGCCTACCACCTTTCTTCTTCTGCCCTGATCTTCTGGCTGTTGCCATGCACAAAACATAAAACCTCCTTCCTCCTCAAAGGACTATTTAAGGATCAAAATCTGAGCTCAAGGTTTCACCTCATTTGTAAACCAACCAAACAAACCAAAAACACCATTGCCACTTCTGAAAGCTCCTTTTTAAGTACCAACATTTGTATTATGCTTTGATGAGCCTGGATTATTTCAAGGTGCAGAACTCTAAACTTAAGGAAAAAAAAAATCCATACAACAACAACAACAAAAAGCCTTCTTCATTTGTCTTTTAATTGAAAGCATCTCATGAAAGTTGGAAATCTTCACTTACAATGAATTTGATCATTGCATTCCACTTTCACATAAAAATTAAACCTCTTAGGGAAAGGAGAGGAGAGGAGAGGAGAGGAGAGGAGAGGAGAGGAGAGGAGAGGAGAGGAGAGGAGAGGAGGGGAGAGGAGAGGAGAGGAGAGGAGAGGAGAGGAGAGGAGAGGAGAGGAGAGGAGAGGAGAGGAGAGAACTTAGGATCTATCTAGTTGCTTCCTTATGCTAAAATTGTTTTCTTGTGAGATATGTTTCTTTCCTTTTGGCTCTTCAAAATACAAAATGAACTCAGAAGCAATTTTCTTCCCATGTGCCTTTGCCTCCTGCCTTGAACCCAAGAGATATGTGCAAAAGGAAGGAGGAAAATGCGGTGACATGGAATGTATAGCTGTGATTTACCGGTTGGACCTGGAAGTTAGGAATAACCAGGTCTACAGCTAACACTACTTAAGAGATGCTTTGTATTCTCTGGCACATGGACAATCCCACCATGGATGAAAGAAATCTCCCCCTGGGTCAAGAGAAGCAAAAAAGGATAGATGAGACTGATACACAGAACTAATTCACCCTGAGAAGCAGCATTTTGTGAGTCTCCATACTTACTGCTTGGGAAAGTGTTAGCCATTGCTAAGAGCAGGTCTAGATTAGCTCCTCCAAGTCCTGGTTGGATAAGGCCACGACTGAGTCATTCAAAACAAGCAGGTGCAAGGAAATTCCAGGACATGGATGGGAGGATGGAGAACTTGTCATCCAAGTGGAGGCTGCAGAGCTTGGCTCTTTTAGCTCAGCACAACAGCATCTGAGAGAGGAAATGAGTGTGCTGCTACACATGAAAGGTAAAAATAGCCAGGAGCAAAAAGAAACACTGGAGTGAAAGAGAAAAAATGTTGGCACCAGAACAAGTAGGTTTTTAATTGGCCTGGAGTAAATTTAGTCTGGAAATTAGCATCAGATCACCAAAGTCCTTGAACAGGCTTCCAGGGCTCTGAAAACGGAGCTTGCTGAGATGACAAATTGCTTTAGCTGTGGCAGTGGCTGTGAGAACAGGGAGTTCTGCTTGGTGAGCCAGCAGGCTCACACCCTGTGCACCGCTGTGCACAACTGTTGTGTTCTCAATATAAGAAAGACATGAAGCAGGTCCAGAGGAGGCCACAAGGATGATCAGGGGCTGGAGCAGCTCCTGTGTGGAGCCAGGCTGAGAACATTGGGGCTGTTGAGCCTGGAGAAGAGAAGCTGCATGGAGACCTCAGAGCAGCTTCCAG
>JBCJKH010020202.1:0-19680 GCA_039877255.1 Loriculus beryllinus
AGCTCCAACCCCTGCCACGGGCAGGGACCCCTTCCACTGGAGCAGCTTGCTCCAAGCCCCTGTGTCCAACCTGGCCTGGAACGCTTCGGACCTTTCTCAGAGTCATAGCCATCAGTTTTCTCTGGAGGCTGCAGAATAGGCTGATGATAACAGAGGGAAAACCCAACAGTCCCACAGGAGGTTAGAAAAGTGAGAAAGGAACAGCTTGCGTACTGATATAATTTGTGGGGATGGCACAGAGTCAGCAACCTGCATCTAAATCCTCCCTTCAGAAGCTTGGGGATGTATTTAAGCTGGGACTCAAATTGGTAACGTCCCTTGGTATGAAGTTTGGGAAAGCAAAGACCTAAATGACAGGCTCTGCAAGTCTGGTTTTGCTTTGGACCTTCCCAAAGGAAGAACTAGGGAACAAGGAGGAGCCAGGGAGCAGAATGGAAATACAGAGACACATTAGAGGCTTGTTTACACTTCAAAGCTGTTTTGGATAATGCAGGGTGTGAGCCAAAAGCACAAAACCTATTCCTATTTAAAACTATTCCAAAATAGGAGTGCCCTGTTCCGCATCAGCATAATCCACATTTAAAATGGATTACGATAAAGGAGAGCGAGGTGCTTTTGTGCTACAATACAGGTTTCCCTACACGGAGTTATTTAGGATAACTATCCTGAAATAATTCCATTTGTAGACATCCTCTGGTGCGCGGTATCAGAGCGGAGCAAACTACTCTCTGATAGGTGATGAAAGTGCTTGTGTGCACGCTATAACATATAGGCATGAAATAGAATTTCCTAATGTAATCATATTATGGAAACCTGACTTGGTCAGGGCACTTTTTGAATATCAAGGAATTCTTAGGCATAGCAGCAACGAGCACTACAGACAAAGCACTGGGATATGCCTGCCATAATTACATGCCACGTCCATCAGGTGGAAAAATCCCTCCCTCCTCATTTTCCTCTTTGGATAACTCAAATCTTCTGAATGTTTTATGAGGAACCGTCTGGTGCCTGAGAGGCCGGGATGCCACCAATTACCTTCTAATTGGGAGGAAGCTGGATGATTTGGATTCACTTGTTGATCCTGCCACGGATGCTCTGTGGATGATGGATGTCTCATGTGGGATCAACCTGTTAAAAGCACCGAGACTTCCACTCCCCTGGATTTTGGACACCTTCACGTCTGCGGGCTCAGAGAGGAGCACAGATTCCAGAGGTTGTGCCAGGCCAGCTCCTGTTTGCAGTGAGGCAGTGCTGGAGTCCCTTTCCCAGCTCCCTGTCAAACAAGGCCATCCCCTGATGCCTTCTTTGCCTTTCCATCCTAAGAGATAAATAAAAGGCATTTTACACAATTCAAGCCTCAGCCCTGGCGCAAATTCCCACACTGATTGCGGATCTTATCGTGGGAAAATACATGGGATTGTGTCAAAGAGTAAAAATAGATTGAGGCTCATGGGTTCTACGCTTGTTATAGAACACTCTGGAATTCCAATCCTAAAGGGGAATCGAGGAAAAAAACCAGTCTTTTTGGAATTAATTTTCAGTGAAGGATGAGCCCAAGGAAACCACACGACAATCCCTGACAGGAGGGAAAGAAAAAGAGCATTAACAGAAAGTCTTAATTCCCTGCAGTCAGCTATCCCTAGGGTAAAGTGAGGTTAACACTGAACTGTGACTCTCTGCTGTATCATTTATGTAAACAAGCAGAGGCTGGGTTTGCATTCTGCATGGCTTTGGATAGCCTAAATAATTACCTTTAAGCAGGCAGCCTTAAAAGCAACAGGGTAATAATAGCTCTCCCTGCTAAATCAACCCAATAAACAGACTTTGCTGACCTGTACTTAATGCATTCTTTCATATATGAGCGAGTCCATTAAATTCCAAACTTTACATACAGGATGCAAGGAGCTGCGCCGTCAGGGAGCAAAGGAAGATTTTCCTGTCAGCACAATTGACTCGAAAACACCAAAACCAGAAACATTTGCACATCAGGCTGCAAAACAAACCCTGCTTGCAAGGGTGACAGAATGCTTCCTTCAGAGAGTATTGGTGTAGCACAGTGTCCTGGGCAGGGAGTGACGAGAGCCTGCATGATCCTACCAGACTTCAGCAGAAACAGCCCAAACCCAGTCATTACCCAGAATCGGAACATGTTGAACCATAAGGTATCATTTTGGTCTTCCTGCCTCTGCCCTCTACACAGCAAAGGATTCCCACTGCGGCCTCCCAAGCAGCACTGTGTTTTCAACATAAATAGCAATAATAATTCCAGACATCAAATATACACCCAAGTTCTGACCCCATAATAGCAGTGCTGGAGCATCCCAAAACACAATCTGAGGAAAGTAGGCAGCAAAAATCATGCCAGAATTATTCTGGATGGCTCCTTTGTATGCTTTTTATCCTGACACCTTCAGATGCTTCTCATCTGATTCTTTTCAGCACAGAAAAGGCTACAAACACCCTGAAATTCAGGCACGTTTCCCATAGGGATAGCTTCAATTTCTGTAGCAAATGTTATAGCCAAAGATTTGTTGAATGGAGACAACTCAGCTATTTGGGGGGTGTGAAATGAGTTCAGAGAAAGATCAAGCTATAGCTCCAAGTCAAGAAGTTTTGCAGCATGTCAAGACGTGTCTGGATGCTGCAGTCTTCTCACCTGATGATGGCTCTGTCCATGCAGAAGTGCCTTGGGCTCCCCTTGAGTTTTTCCACTATAGAGAGACTTAAACTGGCCAAAGAATCCCCAGTTGCTGTGACTGAGCAACCTGCACTGGCACAGATAGAGTCTGTATTTCCAATGATAAAAAATGACCTCCTTTAAGGATCCCTGTTCTACTTTGCTGCCTGTTGCTTCACTGCAAAAACAAAGGCAGAAAAGCATTCAAACCAGCAAGGCAATACATTAAATGTTTGTGCTGCAGGTGCTACAGGCACTGCTGAGGAGGAGACTAGTGGAAAGGCCAGTTTGCTCAGTCCGGACAATGAAACCAGCCTTTCTTACACCCTCTTTGTAATGTGCTGCTGTTTTGACTCTTAAATGGACCCTGGCACCACAGCGAATTGCTTCAGTCCAGGCCTCCCACTCTTGACCCATTTTCATTTCATTTCCTCTCCCCCATCCTTGTCATATGTCAGGAGCACATTACGCCTTTTAGAGTTTCCTGCTAATTTGGTCATCACAGGGAGCTCCAGAAGAGCACAGTAATTACCGAGCTCCATCAGCCTGGTCTTTCAGCACAGATAACTCTGACTCTGCCCCAGTTGGGATCTCTCAGAGAGGCAGACAGGGCTTGACACAGCTCTCTGGAGCCAGAATGGGAGCAAGTCCTGTGTGGGACAGGGAGCCCATTACCACCTTGGCATGGCACAGCCACACAGGCACCAGGCTGAGAGGCAGGTGTCAGGCAAACTGAGAAGCATTTAGCTGTCCTCAGGGAACTGAACAAGACAAAAGTAGGAAACCTGTCTGCCCTATGGAGCATCTTTCATCCTGTGTGGCGGATGGAGTTTCGAGGATCTACAGTATAGGTCTTACCTGGTAAAGTCTGAAGACTTTGATGAAAAGGTAAAATACAAAAGAACATTCCTGTTTTAAAGCATTCTTTAAAAAGTTGTCAGTGCCTTTGAATTTGCTGAGCTAAGGAGAAATTCAGCCGAGTGCTGCAAGGAAAAACAGCTCTGTTCAGTTCAGGGCAAATTCTTTTCTATTCATGCCACGTGTTAATAACCTTTTTCACAGCTTTTGAACATAAAGAACCTTTTGGTTTCACTCTGCACAAATTTTGGAGCCAACATGGAAACCCAAACCAAAACCCAAACCATATGGGCTTTACAGCTCCCAGAATCGGAGGTTAACCTCAAACCTTTAACCAGCTTCAGCAAACATCTGAGATGAAGGCAAGCTGACCCCTGCAGCGCTCACATAACCAGCTTTCCTGATGCTCATCAAAGCGTGGGCACTGAACACCAACACACAGATCTAGGAATATCAGATGTACCAGACCCAGGTGTGATGGTTTGGACGGGTTTCTCATGTGCTGTGAGTGAATGCTGTAAGGGAAATGAAATTAGAACCCAGTTGTAATTGTTTTCCCCTTGACGGTGCCCACTCAGAGCTGCATGATTTTAAGGATGATTCTAAAAATTAAAAGAGAGGATTGAACCTTATTACTTTAAATGAGAGAAACTAAGAAATAAGTAAACCCTGGAGATCCTTTTATATACCCAGACCGAGTTTCAAAGACTCAAAAAACTGCTGTTCCAAGAAAGAAAACCATAAAGTGCTCTGACAGCTTAGGAAATGTCTTCCCAATCCTGAGATGTCAGAGCCTAGTGATGTACTTTAATGCTTCTGATTCCCATCGACTCCAAGCACGGATTTGAATTGGCCAAGTGCATTTTCTGCTAAACCCAAAGCCACAATGACATCTTTCAGCCAGGGCCTCAACACACTCCGTGTCTGTTGAGTAAGGGCAAACGAATGCGCTAGAATATTCCACATTCCACAAGAGCCATTTCAGACTTTTCCAGATTATCTTTTTTTCTCCTTAAGCAAATTTTGCTGTGGGATCACAGGGAAGGTCATGGAAAGTAGTATCACATGGGGCTTTCTTCCCAGCGTTGATGAAACATCCTCACTTCAAGCACATAGTAAATGTTAAGAGCACTTTTGCAAGGGAGAATGGCATTACCTTCAAGTATTAAACATGTACTTTAACTTTACATCCCTGCCTGTTAGTGCTTGGATAACTCGTAGAGGATGGATTCCAGCTACTCTTTTGGGTTGTTTTAGCAAGTCACTCTAAGCCTTCACTTGTGCAAACATGAATAGTTACCTGTTCCATAGGGCAACTGTCCCATGTGAAAACAAATGTGCATCTTCTGAGGGAAGAAACAGCCTTGTTCATCCTGCCTGCTGCTGATGGACAAGGCATTAACCAGCTCTCCATCAGTTTCTGTGACCATCAGATGATCTGTGCTGAGATGACGAGACCAGTGTGGAGGAGGTGGTGGTGTGCATGCAAGTTCACTGCCCTCTGCTGAAGGGAAGAGGCTTGCGAGATGCATGGGGTTTCTCCACGAAGCCCTCTGGTAGCAGGATACTGGAATTTGTTGCATTTCCAGTGCAAGATTTAGCAAGAGGAGATCAAGCATCACCTGAGCCCACAGGCCTTTCAGGGGTTCTATAGCAGGATACTGTCAATAACCCTAAAAGCACCGACATGAAACATGATGGAGCCCGTTTTGTCTCCTGTGAATTAACTAAAGAAGATGCACTATTTTCATGCTTGTGCATAAACACGGGAAATATTTGATGACATCAAAGTTCTACTAAGCAAAAGGTAATTTACCCAAATCAAAATACACTTCTCCAAGTCATCATTTCAGGCAATTAGATGATTATCTAAGTAATAGATTATTATTATCTAAGGCAACCATACAACCCAGCTTCTACGGTTGCCTTAGTTTATACATCCAAACGTACACTGTACTTGCTGGTATTCAGATCCGTGCACATTTTGGTTTCACCTCTCCATAGATTTGATCAAGCAGAATTTAATTTTTCACCAATCTTGCTAGCCTTTAATGCTTCACTGTGAAAAGAACATCCTGGCAATTCCGAAACAGATCCTTTTAAACATCCTTTTCCCTCTCACCATCCCTCAACAGCAAAGGCTTTCCTCTATGCCTTCCACAGCTGCCTTGAGTTAGACTACATGAATAAGCTTATTGGATAACTACCTAATTGCACATTAGCACAGAACCAAAACACTTAAACTGTCACTTTACATTTTCAAGACAACTAACTTGGTTTTTAACCCAGTCCTCAGCAAGTCAGGAGCACGCAGAAATTGAAGCCAACAGCAGCAAAAGCATGGAAAACAGAGAAGTTGGATATTTTAATTCCCCCGTTTCCATTTTGCTTACACAAAAATCTGTTAGAACAACGTGTGTCTGTTTAGTTTGATCAGTGCTCACATGAAAGTTTCCTGTGCTTAACAACTGCTGATGGCAGACTGATAACACGTGGAAACTCTGTATGAGGTTAAACCTTTCAGGAAAAGGAATTCAAAATGGCTTGAAGGATAAACTTTCTTTAAGGACAAATTTAGTTTTCCTTACACACAACACATACATTGCTTCACAGATAGCAAAGTTAAAGGTTTTTCCTTCCTTACATGTTGAGCTATTCTATACAAAAGGAATATTCTGTCCCTGCTTCAGACTGGGAAATGGAATCAAACCCTAAGCACTGTGAGCATGACCCACAACGTCAGCCCCAGCACCAGCTAATGCTTCTTGTAGGAACCTCCTGTCAAAACTAGAGACAAGAGCAAATGAACACACATCCTTGGAAGAGCTGAGCCTGCCTCTCTCCTCTGCTCCTACATCTCTACTCTGAAAAGTGACAGCTCCATTTGGTTGTTTCTGCCAGCGACTGTTTCATCACCATGAACAGAAGTGAACTGCTGGGAATGCGCTATAGGATCGCTCCAAACACGTGCTATTTCTGCATCTTTGATATTTCTCTTGCTGTGTAGTCTCTGCTTTGGCTCACTACAAGCAGACCTGCTGAAAGAGCAGTCCTTGCTCAAGGCTTTTCACCCACCCATGGCTGAAGCACTCACGGTTTAACTGAACAGGGCATGGGTTTCTTGGACTGGAGAGATCTTGGGGAAACACACAAGTGACCCCACCAGCAGCTGCACACAGAAGCTGAATGCAGCTGCATGCAGAACCGTCCTGACATTACACACTTGCACTGAGCAGAGTTCTGCTGTCTGAGCACTGATGGCCTCCTCTGCACCAACATCTCGAGTATGCACGCAGGTCTACAACAAAATACACATTTTCTTCCATGAAAAGGTACAATTAACACCAAGACCTACGAGCACTGCACCAATACTCTGCTTCACCCAGCAAAACACTCTCAAGCTAACGTGGCCTAAGGCACAGAGGCTCTGTTCCCCTGTAAACCGATCTTGGAGCAAGGTCCAAGCAGAGATGAGCTGGTGCAATGATCTGTTACATGCACAGTGCTCAGGAAGAGCCCCTCTTTAAACAGGAAACCTACACCGAGAAAAAGTGCCTTGTTAACTCTTTAAGCCCTGAGGCTTTGGTAGCAAAACATATGGTCAGAATTACCAGCCAGAGCAAAGCAGAACAGCTCCCTGTAGCTGCAATGCCAGAGGACTACGTTACCCTGCTTTACAACATTCATTTTTTATAACACAAAGAACCAAAGACTATTAGTAGAGAGTAGTGCTTGCAGTGCTCTGTTGTCTCAGATTTCTTAAGAGGCCTGTCACAATAGACACAGATGCTTTTCAAATGGAAAGGTGAATTCTTTACAGAAGGGACTCCTGGATTCTGAGAAAAATATGGTTTCCAAAAGCTTTAGGGCTACGTTTGAAGCAGGTAAGGAGTTTCCTTCTCTTCCATGATAATGGAAAACTTAAAACACCGACCAGACTCCATTTATCACTGTCAAAAATGAAAACTGACTGCTGCTGAATTCAAACATCAGCACTGTAGACCTTTAAAACAATCCAAAGTTATACAGCAAGAGTATCACACCTCTCCTTAAAAAGTGTAAATTCTTGGAAAGACCTTAAAAGGATCCACTTCATTAGAGGCCACAGTCAAACCTCACTGTGGGCCAATTCTTTTGTTCTGCTGGTTTGAAATCGAGGTTTGTATTTATTCATTCCTAGAGGTTGCTGCTCTGTTGGCTTCTGATGCAACCCCTTGGATCTACACTCAATGGGGGATTCAGATCCTGGTCCCTGCCCTCAGGCAAAACATATGTTTCACTCTGACCTGAATCCAGCAAGGGTGTTTGCAAGGGAATAATTGTTGTATGTTTATTAATCACCTGCATGCAAATAGGTGCCAATAAAAACTCCAGGCAGATTCTCTGCCAGACTCAATCTCAACAGCACCACGCCCCAGGTTTGGTGTCTGAAATAATGAATACCTCCAATAAGGAGACATCACCACTTTGATATGCAGTGACAAAAATTTCACATCAGCTCAGCCCCTCTGCAACGATGGCTTTGAAAAGAGAGACAAGAAACCTGCAAACACACTCAACATCAGTGGTAAAATAAATTAGAGATGCTGCATGTTAAGCTAAACAAATACATTAATGCAACATGAAGGGGTGAGATTTCAATCAGAGAACTGGAACATGCAGGTTCTACTCATGTTAAATGTGACCTGCCAAGAGAAAATCATGAGGCAGGGGATGACTTTTCTCAGTGCACAAAAGCCTGAAAAGGTTTTTAAAAGACAATTTCAGCAAAATGTTTCAGTTATCTACCACTGGCCTTAAATAAAAGCCATTGCAGCCGTGACTACAACAAAACCAGCTGATAATTAAACTCATTCTGGAACGAATTAAAGTACAAAGCCTGATGGAACTTGAGTTAAGAATTAGATTTAAGTAAGAGCAGGACAAGTTAAGACATTGGAGCTGCAAATTTCTTCTGTAACATGAAGCACGTCCCAGTCTCTAATCCAGTTCTCACCTGGCCAGTAAAATGGGAATATTTGGTCTTTACTGACAGCTTTCTGTGGGAGACACTAACATTCTCAAACACATACTTAGGCAAGACCAAAAAAGCCTCGTCAAATAGAATAGTTAGGTCTGTTACTCACTTTTCCCAACTGAGAACAGAGGTGTTAGGCCATGCCACACAAGTACACACACTCTGTATATCATCATGTACACATCCATCCTTCTATTTATAAGCTTATTCAAACATGAAATAAGCAACCAAACAGAGCATTTTCAATGGCTAACTCAATGCAAATTCAAGTAGGGAAGTGATGAAAACTGCTCTCAGAAAAAAAAAAACCAAAACACTTCTGGGCAGACTGCAAGGTTCAGACACATGATAATTATCTGAGGCTGTTCTCTGAATGGAGTTTTTATATGGAAGCATCATCTAGAGCCAAGAGAGATCAGCGCTTATTCTCATGGAGACAAAGCTCTAGCTTGTTGTAATTCAAAGATTTATGAGAAGTGCTGCAGTCTTATTGCTCATTGAACTGCTTTCATGTACTTCTAAATGTACAAACATATCAACTAAGAAAAAAAATCACAACTGATACATCAGTTTATACTTAAAATACTTAAGGTAGTTATGAGCCTACTGTTCCAGCAGGAGAGTATTCCTTCCCAGTAACATAACCATGGCCAGGTGAGTTAAAATGACACTAATATTTTAAAATCCTTTCTACTTGAAGATGTTTCCTTTCACCTTTGGATCAGACTGAAACAAAGTGTAACAGAATCAAATTAAGCCTTTGAAAGCCTGATTATTATTGTTTTATAAAGCATACAGTGGTAACATCTTTGGAAAAATAAAGTAGATGCTATATGTTTAGCATGAAACACTTGCCTGGTGTTTGATGAGCCTTAATTACGAGTGGGTGACAGCACAGTCATCTAGGAAACATACTACCAGGTTTTCCCATACATAAGAAAACTTGGTGGGTGAAATTTGAGAAGAGGAAAGATAAGTAACCTGCATGTGCACCCATTAACAGTAAATCAAGTTTCACCTTCTCTGTGGAATAATTTACCTAAATACTCTCAGGAAGGATCAGTGGAATCAAAAGATAAAACTGGCTATATAAATGTCAATCTTTATTCAATCTCCCAGTGCAGTACATGACTTGTGTGCTCCAAGTGAATAGAAAAACACCCAGAAGTGAACAAAAAAAAAAAAAAAAGACAGAAGACCGCTGAAGAAAGATCTGAGAGGTTAGGACGTTGCTTTCAGAAGGGGTATTTTTTCCATGTCATGGATGCCATCTTTGTCAATGAACCGGGCAGTGAAAGAAGCCAGATTGAGGATGAAGCGTTTCTGAAGCTGTTTAACAAAAGACAAAAAGACAAAAGGTGAGATTCATTCAAAGCTTAAATAAAAGAGGAGAGCACAGTTTCAGGAATATGCTGCTGTACATCAACATTTCCATTCTGGTTTTAATGGCCTCAAATATTAGGAACTAGTGATTTCTTCACTGCTCAGGTATCAATTAGCCCAAGTTTGTTCTCTGTAGTAAGACTAAGGCTAGGCTGGAGATGGAAAATACACAATCCTGTTAACAAGGAAGACGTTTACACAAGAAGACCAGAGTGTGCTACAACTTTGGGCACAAAGTGTATGTATCAAAGGTACTTCAAACAGAACCTCTTTCAAGTATTTCTTCCTGCTGTTTCCCCAGAGGTTTCTTCCCAGTTATATTCAATTCAATCTCTTAGAGACAACAATAAAGGACAGATTCCTACAATAAAAGCCTTTGAGTCTGAAAGGTTATGTCTGCACTAAAATTGGTCACAAACTTTAAGGTCAAAGATTCGCCTCAGATACCACTTCACAAGCTGGAAGAGAAGCACAAAATGCAATACAAGTCACAAAAGGATGCTTGAATGATGCTCAGAAAAACATGAAAACCCAGTTATAGACAGTATCAATATTATGCTAAGCATGGAACAAGCAGAAGTAAGGAAAAGTTTCAAGTTTACGTTCTGAAGGACATGAACCATGCTAAGACAACGCAAATGCCCACAAATCCTCAGTAGCTCTTCCACATCTGGTCAGCGTACGTTTATTACCCCTTCTGGCAAAGGCAGCCAAAAAATGCAACAAGAGGAAGAGGAAAACATCAGCAAACGAATGCAAACAAATGTTCCATTCTCAACATCACAAGGGTCTAAGTTTGGCAACTCACCTCCTCTAGACATTTCTTTAGGAGCTCCACAGCTTCCTCACGTGTCATACCTGAAAGAGAAAACATCCACAGATTGATTTCATTAGAGGCCATCTCCCCCAACAGAAACTTTATTAAATTTAAACAACTGTTCAGCTGAGCACCAACCCCTCTCCTTCCCAGCTCACAGAAAACACTTTCCAGATGTACCGAGGATGCCCTGCACCGAAGCGCTCACACTGCAACAAGCCATTGAGAATCGATTTGTTACACTGAATGGGAAGCATGACGGAATTCTGCCTCCCATGGCCAGGGACCAGGCTCCGGAGAAGTCCGGACGTCTCTCCATCCTCCAGTTTATTACAGTTTCAAATCAGCTCCATCTGCCCACAGCCAGCTGTAAGTCAGGGACAGTAGGTAGAGATCGGTTTTAGTGCTGCCTTCCCTGCTGGGTATTAGCTTTAATAATGGGAAAGGCACGTGTGTGATGCCCCTGCTATTCTCACACGTTAGGATGAAATCCAGTGCTCTATAGGGATGTCAAGCCATGACAACCTATTGTAGATCACTATTTTTCTCTTTTCACAAGGAATGGTGAAAATGGAGCAGTTGAATTTTCAAGGGACCTGACTAGAAAACAACTAAGTCCTGTGAATCTCTCAAAACTTGTTTCTAGAGTTTGTTCCAGATCTGCATCCACTATTCAGGCAGAAGCCCCAGTAGAATAGAACTGACAGTTAGCTACACTTCTTGCAGGAGAGATGAAAGGATTACTAAACCAAGAACTCTGCAATAAGATTAAACTCGGCTTTGCACACAGGAGCAAAGCAGTTTTGTAGCTAAAGCCAAAAGATGTCAGATTAACAACATTCCCAGTTTTGTACATTTTCTCATCTGTAAAGTGGGGATGGGGTTTATTAAGAACTGGATTAGGATTCTGAAATTAAAACTTCAGACAGGTACAAACACGTACAACAATTATGATGAACAGCTACCACACGCATAAAACTAAACCAACCAATCTTAATCACTACCACTTCAAAGTACTGAAAATACTCCTGCTAAGAGTTATCTTCTCACACTTACATGTTTTTAATCTATCACACAAAAAGCCAACCCAAGATACAGAGCAACAGGACCTGGGACTGCCCTCTGAAGATTGGTACTCTGAGAAAATGTACATGTCAGAGCCAACAGACAAGCAAGTAAAAGATAAAGTTATCAAAATACTATTAAAGACAGACTACTAGCAGGTGATGGTCCAGGGAAGTCTAGTCATGTTTTACAATAAACTGAAACTTCCTTCACTTACAGTCTGTTATGCCTCAAACAGGAAAAAACTTTAAGGAGTTGACTAGTTTCATGTTACCATTTCAGCAAAAACAGAAGGCAGTCTTTAAAGCCACATTTATCCTAACAAAAAGCCATGTTCAAATCTGCAGCAGCACAGCAACTGTACTCAGCAAACGCCAATCTTTCAGTTTAAGCCTTTAAATTATCAATTGGTGACAGGAGATATTTCTTCTCTGCACACCCCTTACCTGGCTTGTAATAGCGGTCAAGGATGCTGAGGGTAAGGAATGCACCATATCCATGTGCTGCAAAAGGAGCTTTAGCCAGAGCCGCCAGGTAGTCCATGTAGTAAAGGGCAGGGCCTTCCTGGTCATCATAGCCAGCCAGGAGAAGGTTGACATGATAAGGGGTCTACAAACAGAAACCACGTTTGCATTAAAGCAGCCACTCCTAAAGCTTTGAATCTTAATCCCCTGCCACCTACAGAACAGCAACAGGGTTGACTTCACAGCTCTTTGCCATAAAATGCTACTAGTAACTATACCAATACTGTCTGCAGGAGATTATGGTCTCAAACAAAACTGATTAGGTCTTTTGGTAACATGGGATGCAGAAGCAAATAAAACCATGAAACTTTGGTTCTCCTGAAAACGAGCATGTCTGGGGGTTTTAAAGAGCTTTCATGGCACATTCAAACTTAAGAAAACTTTAATTATGTTTTCACACCAGATTCTTTCATCTCAGCATAAAACTTGCTGAGTTTTTACTGTCAACATGTGAGCACAACGTGAACATTTTGCAGTTTCTAAGAACTCCTTTGTTAATTTAGCATGCTCTTTTCTCAGTCACACTACTGTTAAATACAGCCCTTTTAGCATATATGAAAGCCTACATACAGTGCACAAACAGTTACACACAGTGTTACACTGTCTTGTTAATTGGCAGTTAGATTTTTATTGCAGGTATTTAATCTTTAATATTAAGCTAACTTGACCACGTGAATGAAGAAGATCTATGGAATCGGTTTATTTCTGTTCAAACCTGACTACTAAGATACTGCAACATCTCATTTCAGCAGCATTTTTGTTTGGCTGGAAACAGTTTTCTCGTATTAGAAATTTAGCTGCTGTCTTCCCTGATTCTTGTTTATGACCTCAGCAAGAGCTTATCAAACGTGGTTGGGAAATATCAACATCTTTTCCATGTAACCACATTAATGTCGCCATGCCTTTCTACCCTGGTGTACTTGGAAGTTTAGCAATTCCTTAGCCATTTCCTTCATGGTATAGGTTTAGTGTGTTCCACCATGATGATAAAGCAGACGTCTCTCTACATCTTCTTCCAAGATGTGTATTTTGTAAGATCACGAAACATGCCTGCACTGTGTTGTTTTTACATGTAGGCTCAAAAAAGATTTTGAAACTGTATATATACTTTTTAAAACAGCTTTTATATACTTCCAGTATTTTCCTATCCACAAAATGTTTCTTATTAAATTAATCATACTAACAGGATATTTCTTAAAGTGCTGGAAAGCCTAGATCAACAAAGCAACAAGAAAATAAAATGATGCAACCAACAATAGACTAAAACACACAATTTCCCCCTAAAGCCAAAACATTGTGATTGGAAAAATTTCATTTTGATACCAAAACCACTGAATTTGTACTCGAAAAAAAACCAAACCAGAAAGTACCACAGGATACTGTATTTTTACTTTGACCAGATAGTAAAGAATAAAGCAGGCTACAGTTATATGTCAAACATATCACTGTAAATTGTGTCATTTAATCTTCAAAGCATTCAAGAATACTTGGAAGCAAGTTACCATGCAGCTGTATTCCTTTAATTAGTCTCTATTGCATCATTTATTTATTCTGAAACATCACACAAGTTGATAAAGAGCCATGACACAAGATCACTCAACTTATTGTGTGACTTTGAATTACCAACATTGGCATATGTGAGATACTCAACCATAAATAAACGGTGTTATATAGACTTAAACAAATCTGTAAGCTGTTTTTCAGTTTTAAGTTCTCCTGCTAATGTTCTAACAGGCTACTTAAAGCTCCCATGCCTTCCCATTATTCAAGAAAGGCAGGATTTAACCATAAGGAAATATCCATGATGCCTTTACTAGTTCCATTATTATAAATGAAATTTGCAGACAGCCACTCTTAGTGGCACTAACATCTTCATGCTGGGACTGGTATTCCTTGCCCTTTTGTCCATCCCAAAGGCAGCCTTGGCTTTTGTAACTACATCCATGCCAAGAGTTATAATCTCTTCAGAAGACTGCTGTGATGCAAGGGCCACCAAATGAGAAGATGAACAACACCTCAGGATCAATCAGATCTTCCCCCCCCCCCCCCAAACTTACCTTCCTATTAGAGGCACTATTTCACATCCCAAGTAGCTTTGCGCTTCACGCTGTTTGATTTAAAACAACTACAGCACTTAAGGGATGTGTGAAATTCTTCAGAATTTCCAGCAGAAGAGAACAGTTGTGATAAATACTTTAAAGCAACCAGACCAGCAGCAGGAGGCTGGGTGGTGACAAGCAGCGGCGTGACATCTGGCGGAAGCCGAAGTCACAGCAAAGGGGGAAAGGTGGGTGTAAGGAAGCATCTTGCCAAGCGTGGACAAGGAGAAAGGAACTGGCAGTCTTCCTCTGGACTCAGGCCAGACCCTGTCACCTCCAATTAAACACAGCATCACAACAAGAAACTGAACTTCATTGGGTTTGAAGAGGCAAGGCGGGTATTTTTCCTATTCCCTACCTCCATCTAACCTAAGTAGTATGTTATATGTGCTAAACCTGGTACTCAAATCAGCAGGTGAATCAAGTGATAGGTATAGGGGAAGAGGAGCTACAGCACCACTCACCTATGCAAAAGACAGTTGGGCCCAAAGCAGTTTCTAAGTTTGCCTCAATTACAACACATAAATGGAAATCAAAGACTCTTTTCAGATCCTACTCTGCAGCATAAGCCACTTGCTTTAAAAAAAAATGAAATGTCATGCAAAGCCACATGTTGACTATTCAGTAAAAGAAAAGAGCATAGTAATGAAACTGCCTTAAGTCACAAGGCCAGTGCCATTACATTTAACACTTCTACCAAAAGAACAACTTCAAGGCACTGCCTTACAAGGCAGCCACCCCCAAGATACCAGAAACTTGGCCTATGTGAGCCGCAATGTTCATAAACAAAATCAAGCTAGATAACAGAGGAACCCAGATGGTGCTTAACAATGCAGAACAAGCTATGTTTTGGGCTGGGCCACAACAACAGTATCCTGTCTAAAAAGGTGCTGTTTCAGTGTTAGCCACCCTCCTGCACATCTCTTCCAGCCTTCCATAACAAACAGCTTCACATGGCAAGCAGCAATACAGCAACAAACCACCTTTTCCCTCAACAAACTTCTTACTTCTAAACTCTTTTCTCACTCCTAACACAAGGCAGTGGCATGTTTTACCTTTCTATTTTTTATTTTTATCACCCACATAATTAGCAGCCTCCAGGAATCCTATATGCAATGTAAATAGATACAGAGCACTGGTGTTAATCCTTCTGGTATTCCACAAATGTAACAAAATTCACAGGGAAAAAAAAGATAATCTGATGGCAAGGTTTGTATCATCAAATTCTAAACCCCACAAACAAATAATTAAGTGCTATGCTTTAAGAAAAGGAGTTCTTCCTACAGTAGAGAGATCACTGTAGTGTGACAGTAGTGTCAGAGTGCTCCACTTGCTCCAGGGCATTGCCATCTGCAACACAACAACATTTTGTCTCCCGTAAATAAACACATCTGCTTTTGCCAGTGTCCTCCCACTGTGCTGCCCATCTGGAGCAGGTGAGCTGGAAGGCAGGCGTGGGCTCAGGAAGGAGGGGAGGCACACAGAGGGTCAGGCCTCAAGGGACACAGCACAGAGGAAGACAACAGTACCACATCTATGCCACATCCTGCTGGCCCACTTTAACAAAAACCCTGTTAAATTACTCCCATTAGAGGTACTTTAAATCATATGTAAGAAGAAGCTGCCTGTGCTTAAGCAGGCAGGACATTTGGTGTCAGCCTCACCCACATCATCTGTGCAGATCAGATGCCTCAAGACAGCCACTAGCACCAGGCAGACAATAGCCCTCTGGGCCAGGCACCAAGCAGCGTTGCTCCTTCATGTCAACCTCAACAACCACACCAAATTCCACAAAACACACACAGGCTTACAAATCACATCTGAACAAAAGCTAAAGCAAGCAGCACCACTGCCAGCCATCACCTACCAACCATGCTTAATTCACATAGCTGGCTGAAGTCACTCAAACCAGAAGAGTTTCATGTATGAGACTGAGGCAGGACCCTGCACCAAGTTGTACTGACTTGCTCTGACTTTAAAAACTTGCTACCTGCAGCTGTGACCCATGCCAAAATTTAGAAAAGTGATCTCTGGCTCTTCCAAAAGTTCTTGAAAAGATCTGAGCTGCACTCCCCACACATATCATTTTCAATAATACAGCTCTTATGTTAGTCCTGGTCTTCATTTGTTACTGTACACACAGTGTAGTCACAACAGCAACATGATTCATTCCATATACTGTGCCTGACAGAGCAACTTCATTCTCAGCATCCCATTCTTTCTTGTTTTCTTTCATATCTTTCATACAGCAAGCTGAGAAGAATGCCAATGAAATGCTTCCTAACCTTGGACCTTTCCAAGTCCATCAGCCTCTTCATGATGTCTTTTCACACTTTGAACAAATTACCATGAGAAAAATCCGTAATTGCAGTTTAGCAACCTGAAAACACAGCTTCAACTTGGATTTGGTATTTATGGAAAGCCTCATGTTGCTGTTTACAAAAGGGGCTTGTTTTGCTAAGTACATCAAACAGCTTGGCTCTATTAGATCATTTTCCAAGAAGATTAAACAGATTCAGTGCATTTGCATGAAAACCAACAACCTTATCTCTCAACGTTAAAGAGGCTGAATTCACATCACTGTCTGCAGCGTTGGTGACAAAACATTTCTTGGGCCCAAGGCTGGAATTTCAAGACTGCAGTTGTACCAGTTAAATGGTAAGTTTTTTAAATAAGCAAAGCAAGTCATATTTTAATAAAACATCCTTTCAAAGAGAATTCATCACTAAAGACAGGAGCTGCCACCTTTTTTATCAGGCTTCATTACTTGAAAATGGGAATTTTCCCCTGTAAGCCTCTGCCAAAATCTTTCAGCTCTTACTCACTCGACTCCGAAGATAGTCAGCAAGGTTTCGCCGTGTAAAGTTTGCAGCTGCAGTAGGAGACAATTCATAACCTGGAGAAGAAATGTGTGTATTTGATAACAGTAAATCCATATTCATGTTTCACTTCCTTATTTTGAAACAGCAAAGACAGTCTTTGGTAACAAAATCTTATGCCGTTTGCCTAATTCCAGCTTATTCTGACAGCTACAAGCTTAAAGAGGGCCCTAAAAATCCAGACACTTCGTATCTGTGTAGACCATTAAAATATATAGCTTCAAAAATCAAAATACCATGGGCATGCAGCCTGAATTTTTCAGTCCAATGTATCAAGAAAACCAGTAACAGGTGTCACACAACAGACATATTGAGAAATATTTTCCTAACAAACCCATTATTGTGTCATCTATATTACAAATAGGCCAGCTGGGCTTTGGATAAGCCTCTCTGTTTGCACTATATAATCTAATTGCCATTTTTAAATCCTGGCTTCATTACCACCTCTAATCGACACTAGAAAAAGCTGAAATCCTTAAAGCTAGAGAAGCTTTGAGAAATAATCAGCTGTAAACTGCACCTATCATTAACTCTGCTTCCAAACCCTCAGTGAGTAACTGTTCTACTTCACTCACCATTTCTCATTTTGTAGAGCTGAACATTCTTCTGGATGTATTCTGCAAACTGTACGGTGTCTCCAGCCTCCCCAACGCACAGGAGTAAGATCTTTTCACTCATCTTAAACATTTTGTCATGGTCTAGGCAAAGCAAAATAACATGGTCATGAGAAAGAATAAATTATTTTGCCAATATCATAACATCATGGCTTCTTTCAGAGGCAAGAAAGTAATACTCAGATAACTGCATTATGACCTGGAGGGCTAACAAAGAAAGTGCTCCTGAGCAAACCCTAGCACTCAGCTTCTCACAGTTGGTGGCACAGTACACAACACTTGTTAAACACACCACTGAGAGAAACAAAGCTGGAATGCACAAAGTGCTTCCTTCAGCAAGGGAGGCACTTCAGAAATCCATGCTCTGTCTTATACAAAGACTAGAGCTTCACAAAGACTATTGTGTTGATGCAAAGTTTAACATTACATGTGGTGCTTCCTGGGCACTCACGTCTCCAAGACGGAAGAACCCTCGTACCCAGTAGTGCAAAAGGAAAATCACTTCTGTGTGCTGATGGGAGCCTACAGAACAGCATTAAACCTCCACCTCTGTGCTTCGCTTTCAGCTCTCCAAATGCTGCTGAATAATCTCTGCTGCAAGGCAAGTAGGAAGTGTCACAGTTAGGAGTTAGCACAACACTCAGCAGGCACAGAAGCTGCATGTCTTGACAGTTTAGGGAAGTCACTGACACCAATCAGCCCTTGCAATCTAGTTACAAATGTAAGTATTAGTAAATGTGGATATCTTAAATAAATACCTGAAATCTGTGTGGGGTTTTTCCCCCCAAAAATACAAATAAATCCATGGTTAAATACATTTCCCTTAAAATTTATAAATAAATCTACTTGGAACCAACGTTAACTTACAAAACATAGTTTGTAGTGATTACATTTGTATCATGCATGTGCCACCACCTTTCACAACCATCTTTCTAACACCATTCCAACGACCTGAAGAGAAGTATTCTAGGTAAAAGCAGTGCCATAACATTCATGGGTTTGTGATGATGCAGTTCATCAATAATGCATCTAAAACGTGCTGACGGTTATTCGGGGTGCTTTTAAGAGCTTCTAAAGCACAGCATTTAGCTTAGAAAGAGCATTAAACCTTGCAAACAAGCTTCAGCCTAGATGACTGCAATAGTAACTAGAAAAAATCCTTTCAGAGCATTTCAGAGGCTTTTTAATCATAGAACCATAGAATAGTTAGGGTTGGAAAGGACCTTAAGATGATGCAGTTCCAACCCCCCTGCCATAGGCAGGGACACCTCACACTAAACCAGATGTAATGCCCCAGATATTTTACCACATAAAGAAGTCAAATATATATTATAGCTTCACTCACATGCCTTGTGCTGAGAAGTTCACTGATGCTTTTGCTTCTAAAAGTGCCTTTTTAACATGAATGACATTTTACCAGTGAACCAGACACAACCAAGCATTAACTCTCGCCCTTCGCCACCCCTGCGGTTATTTTAGCACATCCACATCGCGGTATTCGGGCCGACAAGTCACCCTTCACCCACACCGGTACGCTAACACGACAATCCAACAGTGGCATTGATTTAGGCTTGGGAACTACTCCAACCAACCGGCCCTTTGAGACTGCAGCCCTTACAACGAAAACACCCCACAATAACTGAACACCCGGCAGCGTTTACCCGCACCCATCGGAACAGCACCGCCTCAGCGCCACAGGCTCGGGGCCTCCCCGCCGCTGGCCGCTCGCTCACGGTTGGAGCCATGG
>JBCJKH010020204.1:0-17617 GCA_039877255.1 Loriculus beryllinus
ACTGAGCCATTGACCACAACTCTTTGTGTGCAGCCATCCAACCAGTTCTTTATCCACTGAGTGGTCCACCTATCAAACTGATGTGTCTCCAATTTAGAGACAAGGATGTAATAAATTATATCAGATTAAATTTGTTCTTTATGTGTAAATAATTTATATAATATATATATTTACATATTATATATACATTTTATATAATTTATAATATATATATAATTATAATCATATATGTTTATACTAATGTAGCTGATGTTATTAATATGAGATGTTATTCATAAAAACATATTTGATTTTCAGTTATATCAATGAGAGTATGTTTATAATGGTTCATAGGCTGTGAAAGAGAAGAAAGAAGAGACCCAAAAGTATTTCAGTAGAAGTAAATACTGAAATGATTATTCTATAGACTGTAATCTAAGGAGAAAGAAGTCATAAATCCCAGTTAGCTACTTCTAGGGCACCTTCAAAACCTGCAGGCTGCTCAAAATTGTAATAGGAATTGAAAATCAAAATTCAAGTAAAAATCCAGAAATAAATATACAGTTTCTTTCCCAGGAAAAAATACTAGGGGCATACTTATCCTGTTCTTGAACTCCTTATTGGACATCAGAATAATCCATATTATCACTGTTATGGAACTAGGTGATTGGTTTGAATCAAAGTGGCCTTTCTTATGTTCTTATGATCATATCATATTTAGCTCTAGCAGTGGTGCTCATCAGTAATGTTTAATGTGAAAATCCGTGATCCAGAAAGTTATCTAACAAAGGAAAAAGAAGGTAGATGGTGTCAGTTTCTCATTATAAGGAAAGTTTCTGAAAGGTCAGAAAGTTTCTGAGATAGAATGCAGTAGTGTGTGAACAATATGGTTTAAAAAAGAAATTCTGAAATAATCAGTAGGAGTTAAGTTACACGTATTTGGAATGATTAAGCTCTATATGAGCAGAAGATGTTTTCTTAAATTAAGTAAGCATTTAAGCCTGGAGAGTTCTTCAAATGTAAAAGGGCAGGATTTAGATTTACAGTACAGAGAGTTCAGTGATATTAATATTTACTCAAAATAATATGGCATCCATGAGCATTGAGAAAGCTCTGTTTTGTTCTCACCTCTAATTTCTAAGACTGTAATTATGGACTTAGTGGGTTGGGTTTTTTTCTGTTAATGAGTTTTGAATTTATTATTCTACAATTACACAGAATATTTCCTTGTTCCTGTTATGTTATACGAAGAACAAAAGGTTCCGCCTTATTTCCTGTGTTATTTTACCTTGTGCAGCTACCATATACTCTCTGACTGACTTTCCTCTTTATTCATATCATCATTTTCACTTGTTCTTTAGTTGCAAGGTTTTTTCCCCATGCTTCTCAGATTCCTCATGGAGTTGGCTCATTCTGAGCTGCCGCTTTCGTATTTCAGATTTGGATACAGGTTAATATAACTTTACATTATGTACCTCACTAAACTTAGGACCGTATTCACTTCAGCATTCATATGCAATGGAAAGACATAGGCTGTCCATAGGGAAACTCAGAACATTTAAAAATAAAAATTAATTACCTTCTGAAAATGCCTGTTTATGCTTTGTAGAGTCAAGGGAGCCTACTTTCATAATTTAGCCACCTCAGTGATATTTACAATTCAGCGAGAAGGATATGGATTGAAGTTGCAGACAGTGAATAAAATATTCTAAATAAAACTGTAATTTCAACTTGTGTAATTTTCTCATTATTTTCCATATATAATTTCTTTTTACTTTATTTATGTATATATATATATATGTTTTTGTTTTTAACATTCTTATTACTTCTACATACTTGCCAGAGTTGTTTCATTTGTTGGTTGATTGGTTTTGATTTAACAAAAATTATTTACAAACAACTTATCCTGAGCATGATAAGATTTACTTAGAATTTTATGAGTGGCATTTCATACCTCCCCCTCCTCAGTCAAATACTTTGCTTTTTTAAACACTTACTTTCGTCATTGCTGTCAGTTCCTCTGAAGTTCCTCACAGTTTCATCTTTCACTGACTAGTATATTTAATTATATGCATATTTTAGATGCATTAATTTGAAAGTTATTACAATTTAAGTACAGGCAAAATTCAAGCGTCTTGAAATAGGGAGTAGTGTACAAACATACTTTTCTTAAGGAGACTGATCAAAAATTTTTCAGTCAATTGCTACTAAGAAAACAGTATCAGCAGAAACATTTTTTTCAGAAGCACTCTTTACAAAGGCTAAGATCTCTTTGCAATTTCACAGTTATATAAAAGTGGCTTGTGTTTTCTTTTGAACTGATCAGAGTATGATCTTATTTTAGATCAAATAAGACATTAGTTTGCAAACTGAACTATAATCCTCAGTAAACTCTAATCTTGGCAATGTAACAAATGAAACAACAACAAAGCTACTTCTACATGTTGTTCTTCCTCACAGCTAGGAGTAACTTCCCATATATCAAGCACAAAGCTTAATATAATCTTCGTTATTCTTCTCCCCCTTGAGGGTCTTTGTAAAGTGTATTGCTTTAGGAAATCGAATATACTGAATACTCCAGCAAAGATATTACACTTAGCAAAAAAGATCTGTTTCCTTGTAGGAAGTTTTTTTTTGAGTTTTGGGTGGGTTTTTTTGTTTGTTTTTTCCTTCTGCATGTTGTCATTTAAAAGTCAAATTGCTCTCTGGCATATTTGAAATGTTTTAGCAGAAACCACAAGATTCCATTCAAACAAAAAACTACTACAAACCTTGATTTTACTGTTATTCCTTTTCTGCCAGAAAACTTGCTGTATTGCACTTGATTTTGTATTAAAAATATATGTACATTCCAAGATGACCATTAAAATACTTTCTATAGAGAATATGTTTTTAAAGCAGATTGATAGCTCATTCTGCACCTCGGATTCTGCAAATGCAGGCATCAGTATTTTTGCTTGGGGAATTAGGTAATGTTTTGCCTGAGATCATGAAGGTATCTAGAAATTAGGGCTTTTTTTCTTTTTTTTCTTTTCTTTATTTTGGTTGGTATGGAATACACTACAGAGAGGGCTTTTCTGTGCTTCTCTTTCTTTAATATGAAGTATAGCCTTATATGGGAAGATTCTATAAGGACTACAGAACAAATGAAATACTGACATACAAGAAATCAAAAATGGGGAAAAAAAATATTTTAATCCATCTGCTAAAAATTGTTTACTTTTGCTTTCAGTTACTTAGCTCCAATAGCTAAATAAAGAAGCAAACAAACAAGACCCACAGAACCAAACCAAAGAAAACAAAACTCAAAAACCCCCAACCAAAACCCCACACAAAGCAACAGAAAAGGGAAATATCCAAAATTTTTAATTTACACATGAAGGAATGAGTGTAAGTTACAAGAATTATTTGAAATTGCAAAGTGTGCTACATGAAATCTATTGATTCAGCATAGTTAAGGAAATAACTTCAAATTCTTAGCCAAAAAAGAGAGTTTTTAACAAAAGTTACCTTATTTTATAAATATGAGCTAGAGGTTACAGTAAAACATTATGTCATTTGATGAAACAAAATTACATTATTAGCACAGGATATACATCACTAAGAAGTGAAATTATTCATTTTTATTCAGTGGTTACATCATCAGAATTGAAGGAAAAAAAAAAAAAACAAAAAAAAAAAAAAAGAAAAACAAAACAAAACCCAAAGCGTTAGTTTGCGTGAAATAAAAGATCATATGAAATTTTTAAAAAGAAAACCATAGTAATTTCTGATTAACCTGAAATCCTTCAATCTGGGGAAAAAAAAGATTACCTTAGTTGCCTAGCCTCTCCTTTTAGCATACAAATGTAAAATGAAAATTACTGTTCAAAACAAATAATTTAGTTCTGAAATGTTCAAAATCAGTAGGTCAGACATTTTAGTATTTGATGCATTTTATATACTCACCAATTTTTTTCAAATCAAACATTTTCTAGTAAGCAGTTAAGTCCTCTTGGAATTATGGTTATAATTGCATTTGCTTTAAAAATAATTTAGGTATTCAACTGTAAATAACAAAGATAGGAATGCTCATAAGATGCGAAAGAATCATTGTCTTTACTGAGTTTATTTATTATTACTCATGAAATAATTTGTCCCCCAAAAGAATTTGAAAGCACAACTGTTCACTTAATTTTTTTTTCTCATCATGAGTTTTGGCTTTTTAGTACTGATCTATTCAAAGGCAGTTCCGATACAAAGTAATACCTGAATGGGACCCAGGTTCCATTTCTTGTTTCACTAACTTGTTTGTAAACACTGAGTGAATGGGACAAATTCATCTGATGCTGGTTGTTCTGTACTGCATTCATATTTATCAATCATAATTGATTAAATATTGAAGTGTTGCAGCATTGTTCCAAGCGGTATAGTAGAAAACAGTGTTTTCCCGTTATTAATTGTAATACACAGGACAATAAATTAAATAACACTGATCAATAGGAGCAAGAATATTTGGAAAACAAACTTACACTGTATTAATTCAGACTGTTAATCCCCTATCACACGTCCAGTAATTCTTCCAGTTTACAATACATCTCTGTTCAAGAACAACTCGTTATTCTGGTACAGTAACATATGAAGAAAGAAGTGAGCAAAGGTTTAAAGTATCAGAGACTGACTTTATTTCAAAATACTGGTGTCTAGACTATGTCTACCAAAATGTAGTCTGTGCTGAAGGAAGTGTGAAGTACAAGCAGTTGCCAAATTCAGTAAAAAGCAGGGTTTGCTTACTCTTGTTTACATTTGGTCTGAAGAGGTCTGACATTTTATTTAGTTAGTTGTATTTTCAGAACCTGAAATTCTGAGGAAAGTACCCCAGGTGCCCTGCAGCTGCTCGGGGAATTTAAAGTTCGTGTAGCTGTAAGTATTCTTCTAAGAAATTATTAATCAAAATTGACAGGAATGACAATTTGTTGGGCAACTGCAGCAGCCTGAGTGGGAATCAGCTCCTGTCCTGGGGTAGACCAAGACTGGTCCACCAAGCCACAGGTTCCTGGAACGTACATTAATGCTTCAGGATCCCCAGTGTGGAGAGGGAGATTAGACTCCGAGGACTTTCAGTGGCAAAGAAACAAAAATGTACTGATGTTCTGGATCAAGAAATCAATGCTTTCTGCCAAATTTTTGTTTTGCTGAAAGGTTTGTACTAACTATAGTGTGAAGAGGACGTACCAGGAAGTGAGAAATGTCTGTGAAATTTCCCTGACAGATCCCAGCAAATGCATGCTATGCAAGCATGCTTTTCTGTTGCTATGGAAAACAGACCACCACATGATCCTCTCTACTAAGGATACTAGTGGGAATAAGCTTATTTGCTTGCATCTCCTTGAACACTGAACAACCATAGGGCATCACCTATGAATGAATTTTAGGGTAAGTTCTTAGAATGAATGGCCCCAGTTTTCTCTGTCAAGCTGTAACCACAGGATGTTCATTTACGAGACTTCTGATAATGAGAGAAGATATGAATGAAGGAAAGTCAGAGTCTTTTTAGGTAATAAGGGAAGCCACAGTATAAACGATGCAAGTGGAAGCACCTGAGATGAAAAACAGGGACATGGTGAGCACAGCAAAAGAAGAGCACAGTTAGACTCTGAAGGAGTTATTTTCTATGTGGAACAGCAAGGAAATGTCCTGAAATAGAAGAGGTGTGTGTAGTAAACTGGGTGCAGGACATGATTCTGGCACATACTTCAGGTCTTGATGCCTCTTCATAATTTTATCTTACTGGAAACCAGTGCTCTTCTTTCTCAGATCTATACTGATTCTTATATCTGGAATGACTTTTGTCTCACAGCAGGTCAGTGATGGTAGATTCTGTAATGTTAGAGGCTAAAGATAAGAATAGCGGTGGGTGCAACAAGAAGAAATCTGGGTTGGTTTTTTTTTCATTCTTTCCCTTTTACTGTAAGATTTGTGATAATGCCCAGTTATTACAGCCCTACAGATGAAGGAGCATATAACATTATTAGACTTTGATGGGGGAAATAATTAAAATTCTCTCTTTTATTGGATTTTCACTTTCTAATGCACGTAAAAGTGGAGGTGCATATCTCTGAAAATTTGATGAATTGTGCCATCACAGCAAACCCCCTCAGGACACAATAAATCATACCTGTTTTTTAAGGTGAAGGTGAGATTCATTAAGATAAACTGGTATTCTACTAGTAGGAAAATTAGTATACTACTACTAGTATTCCACTGCAAAGAAAATGCTTCAAAAGTCAGCTTTGATTCTTTTTTATATTAATTTCAGCTTACTGTAATTTCATTAATTTCAAGATCGTGGATCTTCATGCTCTTGTATGCCATAGGAAAATGGCTTCTTTCTGAATTTTCCAACCTTTATTTCTTATCAGCTGTTATACCACTGCTATTCTGTCTTTCCCCTCTATTTTACATCCTCCTAGAGTTCTGGAGTGACACCGCAAAACTACTTTCCCCATGATATAAAATGAAAAGGAATTGGCATCTGTCAGAAACTGGAATTGAATTGCATTTGTTTGTATTAGGCAATTAGGCTCTGCTGACTAAGTCTTCTACAGCTGTCGTTCACTTATAGGGTGGCTCGGGCACCCGTTAAAAGCAGCTGTTAATGAAACAATATAATTCAACTGCCCCATTAGCACACTTTTTGAATTTTATGAAGAGTTTACTTTTATTTTGGATTTCTCAGCTGGTTCAGTCATAGTCATATGTGGAGTTGTCTCTAACAGACTTAGTTGTTCAAACTTCTTTTAGCTGCCACTCCCAGAATATTTCAAATTGCAAGCTTGAGTATCACAGCAGTCTAACAAGTTGATTTTGTCAGGCAGACATTTTTGAACAGAAAAAATAACATGAGTACAGCATTTCTAGACAAGAACATTCCTGTTTTCCTGAAGAGGACATCATCAATAACGAAAGGATCAAGGCAACAAAGGGAAGAATTTTACATGATCATTAAAATTTTTAAAACTGAAAATTGCAATGAAAATAACGTTATACAATTATTATTATAATTTGTTATATTACTCATTGATTAAACAAAAAGGGTTCTCACAGAATAAACAATACTGAGTCCAGATACATGTTAATCATGTTAGTACATTTCATTCTAGTGGCTTTTCAAAATTTAAAACTAGCTTAAATTTCCTGAGGCAAAGGTTGTAGCATGTTTTTGCAATCTTTGTTGCTTCTGAAACTCTGATACCTTTCTACTCATCGTAGGGCATAATTAAGCCAGAAATTTGAACCATAAAAGTAGATAAAGAAATTACTGCCACTGAAGAAAGAGGGGTCAATACATAATCTGCTACAACAGAAATTAAAGAGCACTAATAACAATTTATAACTTAATAACCATTTTCAGGAAGCTCTGGGATGTTTATTTCAGTGTTAATCACATCTGTTTGTATCCCGTGAGTTTCTTAATTAATAATACAAGAAGCTATGATGTTATCTGAAATCCTCTCCACCCTATTTCCTTAAGAAAAAGAATTAGTGTCCCAGAGTTTAACAATTTAGCCTGCTAGAGATATGCAAACTGAAAATACAGGGTATTCCATCAGGTGTTGGCCTTCACACTGCTGCCTCTCAGTGAACACCAACTGAGGACATCCAGCAAATTGCTAATGATACTGGAGATAATAAGATGCAAGACTTCCAAATGACTGCCCCAAGCCATGCAGTAGCCTTGAGATACAGAATGTTCAGGATGAAATGAGTGCTGAAGCAAGTGAGAATCCTATACATGCTTACTAGTTAAAGGCAAACATATTTTGCACCATAAAATACATATAGTATAGAAATGCAGCACAGAAGTACTGTAGAAAATTATGTCAAGCAAGTAATATTTACTAAATACCCTAAGAAACAAATTGTACTGGTAGAATGCATTCACATTATTTTAGAGCTTCATTTGGCCACATACAGAGTTAATCAAACACTCCTAGAAGCATTCTTCACATACTGATATAGTAACAGCACTTTACAATGGCCCTGAGATATAGTACTACATGCACATACTACATGCACATTAGCAGCCAAGTTCAAACTCAAAGAATATTGTAAAAGTCTAGATATGAGAGAATATTGGAAAAGATTAGATGCAAAAATACATTTAGCCTCCACAACTGCGTACCTGCAGGAAGTAGAGCAGGATGGAAAGACCATTGTCCAAATCATGAATGCTTTAATGAATATACAATCCCTTAGAGAATTAGTCATACAAACTGGAAGTTTTCAGCAGCCCATTTTGCATTGCTTATCTACCTCATTGAGATTCAAAGCTCAGTTCACCTCTGGCAAAGCAAAAACAGCAACAAAAATATGAAGAGTCTCAGGAGCCTCAACATTTCACTCACAACTGAGTACAGTAACAAAATCCTTATTTTATATCTGAATACTGATCAGCCTTTGCCTAGCACAAATACAGCAGAGAACAGGGTGTCCACTCTTCCCCACTCAATATCTTGGCTGGCTGTGTACAGGTAAGGCCAGAAATAAAAGCCTGAATCTGCTTCTAAAAGGTAGAATATGCCTTTGGGCACAGCCCTAAGCAAAGGTTGGCGTTTAATCTTCAATATGGGAGTGGGAGGCACTGTGTTGCAGAGACACACCTCAGGGGCAAAATATATACATCATTTCCTCATTGCTTCAAGGGGGTAATAATTTACTACTCGATCAGCAGTGTTGGCCATCATCTTGGGGCATGTCTGATGTAAGGCTTAGAGTGTTTCTCCTTCATGTTTCTGTCTGCCTCCATGGCCTGAGATGGTTGTAGATGTTGACATGATAGGTAGCCTGCACAGAGGAAGTGAAGAAAGTGTATATAAGAGGATCTTTCTTCCACAATTCCTCCTGTAGGTGCCTGGTCTAGATAAGTCATTGGAGAATTGAATCTCTGACTGAATTTATGTAGAAATTCTGGCCTCTGCAAGATCTGGCATTTTCTTTTTGGTGCTTAGTTCATATTTTGTATATGAATTAGATTTACTGCTTCTTCCTAATTATTTTTTTATGTAGTTGTGGACAAACGAATCAAAGATAGTATTTAGTGATGGAAAAAAGTGAGCAAATAGGGTCGGGGGGAAGAAAAGTATACAGACTCATTTATTCTGCTCATTTCAATTATTTCATACAAATAACCTTAAAAGCAAGACTTCATATGCTGGACTTCATTTTAATTATATCTAAAAATAGTTTAAATAGTTTGTAAAATCCTAGGAAAATATAATTATTGAAAAGTAACAGAGAGATAGTATAAAAGGTTGCAGGTTTCAGCAGAAGTCTTGTTTTAATTTAGATTTTTCCCCGTCCCCCCAAACTTACTCAGACTAAGCACCTAGAAATTTGTTTTCCCTATGTTTTTTGTTTGTTCCCTTCCTTGCTTGGTTTCCACTTTTGAGAGTAACCAACAAGTAAAAGTTCTCCTGAGCAAAGAATTCAATGAAGAAAAAAATTGTTTCAGTTTTACCAAAAAGACAATATATGGGGTTTGCTTTCTTTTTCTATCAAACTTGAAGTACTTTGCCTTCACTGTATTTTTTAATTTGGAGCAGTCCGCATGCACTGCTATCCTCAAGGTAAAGGATTAAATTCATTTGAAGGAGTGAAAGGAACTAACTGGTAGGAATAAAAGCAGTGTTTTGTTTTATATATATGCATATGTATATATGGTACCAATACAAAATATTGGTACCATATATTTATAGTACGAGTATACATATATATTTGTACATACACACATATTTTATATATATGTATACATACAAAATGTATATATAAAAATATATATACTACGTGTATATGTACATATATACAAAATATATTTTAGTCTGATTGAAACTTTTGTCTTATCTATCATACAGCCTTCATGGCAACTGGATAACCAGTATTATTATGGCTTTGAGATAGTTAAGAAAATGTACAACCAATAGGTATGGCCAGGCTTTCTCATCAGGTAATTTAGAACATTTGAATATTGTTTTATTTTTCTGTAGACTATTGATCTCCATTGACAAAAACTGAGGAATAACACCTTTTGTTACTTATTTTCAAGAATTTACAAACCAGCTGAAGTAGGAGAATTTATAAACTTGGGCATTCCTGAGTGGGACCATCCAAATGTACCTTCAGTCAGACCAGTTCTGAAACTTCTGAATTTCTAAAGTAAAACTCTGCGATGTGATCCTTTTCTGAATGCAAAATGTACATAATACATTACCATTGTTATTCATGTGCAATACAGAATGATAGAATTGTTTGGGTTGGAAAGAACATTAAAGATCATCCAGTTCCAAGTCCCTGCCATAGGCAGGGACACCTTTCACTAGAACAGGTTGCTCAAAGCCCCATCCAGTCTGGCTTCAATGCTGCCGGTGATGAGGCAGCCACAGTTTCTCTGGGCAACTTGTACCAGTGCCTCACCACCCTCTCAGAGAAGAACTTTGCCCTTACATCTATTCTAAAATCTGCCTTCTTTCAGTTCAAAGACATTCCCCCTTGTCCCATCAATACATGCCCTTATAAAAAGTCCCTGTTGAGCCTTCTTGTAGCCCTCTTTAGGAACTGGGAGGCTGCTAGGAGCCTTCTCTCCTCCAGGCCCCAACTCTCTCAGCTGTCTTCAGCCCTCTGATCAGGCTGGTAACCTTAAAAAACAAGATTCTTTCATTAGGTAAATCATCAGGTCACTGTTTAAACTCCAGGAAGATGGCATTTCCTTTACTAATTGGCCATCTTGAGATGAGCAGACTTCAAAATCCAACTCATTATTGTAGTGCTTTAATGCTTCTCTCTTATAGAGGTATATAAGGAAAAACATATTGTCAGACAATAATCACCCTACTTGGTTTGCGGTTTTGGAGTTTTTTTAATTGGTGTCTTTTCTCTTTTGTTGGGTTGTTTTTGGTTTTTTTTGTTTGGGTTTTTTTTTTTTTTTTTAAATTTCAATACCTGAAGTATGCGCTTTTGGATAATAAGTAAAATTTAACATTGAGTGTTCCGAATTAACAGAATTTAGTGCTTTGCGAAAGTATACATATAGATATATACTTATCTTACACTATAAAAAAAGTTTTGATTTCAGAAGAGGTTAGAACACGGAGAGGAAAAATATTTATAAAATTATAAATACCATTTTTCATTTTAGACTGGCTACATTCTTTTGTATTTCAGACCTACAAATGATTTGTGAACAATAACATTTTAAAAATAAAGTTCTGGAGATAATTTTTAGAAATGGAAGTTCAGCAGATTCTCTACTTGTTTTGTGACAAATCACTCTTACTCTTTCACATAATCAAGCATATTCTGTACTAGCTTGACTGAATTCTGAACTGAAATTTTTTGAGAGCAAAGAATTTTTCATTTTAAATTTATCTAACAATTTTCGCACTTCAAGTTTCTTTAGAAATGCAGTTTAGCAATAAATAGCCTAATGAGTAATTTACCTCGTACTTTTTCCCACCAGCAATTGGTGTTTGTGTGAATGTGATATTTATAATGTTGCATGTATTAGATGTAGATGATAATACAGGATTATAACCAAAATACTTCAGCAGATATGTATAACTTTCCTCCAGAAAAGCTACATTGAAACTGTGCCTGTTCTGCTTAACGACTGTAAGCCATTCTGCAAATGACTGTATTTTATAAATTCTCAAGATGCAAGTTAAAGTTCTCTAACCAAATGCTGTCTTCAACTTCTTTAGCTCTGGCACTTGTCTAATTGCTTATTCAAGCTAAACACACGTGTTTGCTTGGGTAGTGAATTGAATCAATTTATAGTGTGATCAAATAGTATTGTCAAAATCGGGGGAGATGGAATACACAGCTAAGAGCAGGGAGATGGAAGTGTTACCTGCGGTATAACACCAATTTATACACACATACAGTCTCAGTGAAAGCTTAGTATTATTGAATTTACTGTTGTAGGAAAAGATTATTACTGGAGTAAGGCACTACATTGTTATTGACTTTATGATCACACGTCATGGCTAAATAATTTTTGCAGTGAAAAGTTTTGTGTAGAGTTGGAATAGCATAAACTTTACCTGTTGTGTTTTGGGTTTGTTTTTGTTTTTGTTTTTGTTTTCTTCACAACAAATACCCATAGCAGGCAAGTGAATACTTGGCAGTTTAGTTTATAATATACTTCAGGTTGTCCAGGACTGTATTGGTGCTTTCTCCTAAAAAAAATGTGGGAAAAAATTGCAGTTATTTCTGGCCATTATATAAAAAGCTTAGGTGATGAGAATCAAAGAGAAAGAGGTATTATTGTTAATGAGGGATCACTGTCAAAATAAATGTTCAATGTACAGAAACACAGACAAATCAAAGCACTCATTGTCTCCACTGGCCTTTTAAATAAACACATGTGAAATAAAACAATTAGGAAGATATTAATTAAGTGTGTGTCCTCAAGCACTGATAATAAACTTTACAGAAACAAGCAAATGGGCTAAACCGCCAGTCTTACCTTCCATCAGGTGACTCATTAAAGCTTAAGTATCTGTAAGGGCTTGAGGTCAAGGTCAACCCTTGGTATCTCTAAAGTGCTATATTTAGCCTGACTAGAGGACAACTACCATTCTGTTTTCAGGGCAAAGAGCAGAGAACAGACCTGTGCTGAACACTGAGGAGATAGCAGATTGCACCCTTAATAAAATTAAGGTGGGCTTGTGATAGTCGACTCAACGTTGTTTACGAGAAAAAAGAATAACTACTAATTTATCAGCAGTAAAATGAGGCAACATGTTCTTTTTAGATACATTCCTGGAAAAAATTTAAATTCAAGTCTGAAATTTGAAGTTTTACTTTTTTATCTCATATCCTTCTGCTATATAAACCCAACAAACCAAGATGATACAATATTAGCATTGTAGTATGGGATATCCGTATTACAGCACAGGGCACAGAGTTATCAAGATACTTATGCTAATTCAGAGCTAACAAGCTAAGAAGTCAGCATTGTGGTCACTTCAGGGTAGAGCTTTTTTGCTGTGTAATTACTATTACTGGGAAGTAAGGTATGTTATTGAGAGAAGCCTGAGCTTATCTCAGTCATGGCTAACATCTCTGTATGGCACTGAGCTGCCCTCTGTAGACATACCAGCTTAATGAGAACTAGCTCCAGCTTTGCTAAGTAAAACTGCATTCTGTGATGGAGACACATCCAAAGTTTCAGGCTTTGGACAGAAAAATATGCATTACAATCAAAGTAAGTTTCCACTGTATTGCACTATTATCTTGGTGAGTCTATCTGAAGTAATGAACCTTTTATTAAGCTTGCCATGGAAAGCGTCTGTTGCAAGCTCATCTCTGCTTGCTGTTTTAAGCAGTATAACCCTTAAAACAGTCTTGAAGACATCAGGGACTCACTAGGTGTGAGAGAGGTCAGCTTGCACATGTGTCTGAGAATATCCAGTTATTCAGTCAGCATCAACTTACACTTGGGATAGATAAGGTAAGTGGATGGGCACAGCATTTCAAAAGGTTTCTCACAGTTTGCTAACCCAGCACATTACTTATTTTGGTGAAATACATGAACATGCCAATGGAAATATCAGAAATACAAACTCAAGACAAGAAACTGATGAACAGAGAAACAAATGGAGGAACAGGGATTTTAAAGCAGCCTCCCTACCAGTAAAAATTGACTGAAGTTTGAGGAAAACCTGAAAAAGGGACTTGTTGCTCACTGCAGGAAACTTGGAACCTTTGATAAAATATCTGGTAAAGGATATTTAACTGAGTACAATTGGAGAGAAATATTGATCCCTGTTGCACAGAGAGCCTCCTGCTGCATGATGTGCAGTGTGCAAAGCTCACAGAAAGCTGAAAATAAGGATATACTTTTTATTGCATATTAAACATACTGCATATTAGGATGTATTTACGGTATGAACATTCAAAGATTTATGCACAGAGCAGTAATCTAACTCAACAAAGTCCTACAGCATGGACTTTCAGCTCTACAGAATTCCAGTTTGGCCACCAATATAATCATGTTCAGATGTGTAAGGTGACCTTTAGGATTCAACCACCAGATAACAGTATATTTCCATTTGGAAATAAGTAGGTTGGTACAGGATTACATCTCTTCACTACTGTTTGGCATTGCTGCTGACTTGGTAATGAGGAATTGAACAGACAACGGAAATGCCAGCAGAGTACATACGTGCAAAACCACACAAGACCTAGATTTTGCATCTGCTGAGCACACTTCTGATACGCTACAAACAAGTAAAAATGACCTGACAGACATAACAGACCAGATTCAAAATCAGTTAAGACATTCTTAAACCTCTGTAATATCAGGTCTAATGGGAAAAGCATCAACAGAAGGAAAAGATTCCCTAGCTACTATCACACAACCAAAGACATAACT
The DNA here is from genome assembly GCA_039877255.1 of Loriculus beryllinus. Lineage (NCBI taxonomy): Eukaryota > Metazoa > Chordata > Aves > Psittaciformes > Psittacidae > Loriculus > Loriculus beryllinus. The sequence continues at coordinate 14,393 of JBCJKH010020204.1, forward strand.
GAAGTAGGTTACACATGAGGTTTTAGAAACCCACTAGCAGCACTGACAGAGTTAATTTTTTTTATGCAATAAAAATAATGTCTTTTACACTCATTATATTGTATTGTACTTTAAATAACATATCTCTCAGAAGGATGTTTTTCTCTCATATTTAAACTGAACTACAAGCAACATTGGGTCACCCTTACGCATTAGCTGTCCAGCCATTTGTTTGGATTTTACTAGAAGGTACATGAGTTACCTTCTAGTGAACTAACAGTTTAGAAAGTCTTTAAGATGACCTTTCATTTTCCAAGGTAAATTGCACAGTAATAGTGAGCAACACCTGAATGAAAAAGAATTTAAAGGTCTGTTTCATGAGCTAGGTTCTAGCACTATGCGTACGACTACTGGCAATAAATAATCTTTTAAAAGTCCAACAAATTATTTCTTGCAAGGTTATATCACATCTTGTAAGCATTCTTTTATTAATGTTAAGCTCTTCCGAATAGAAACATTTCTCCATTCATCACCTGTACACATCACATCATCAGCTTCTAGCCAAATTCACATTAGAATACATTGGAATTTACAGTCCAATTAAAAATCGTAATTAAAAAAAAATTATCTATAAACAATTTAGGTGTCTGAGTGATAGTTTGTTAAGCACAGTCCCTGTGATAAAGAGCATCTGTTATCGCCAGATTAAATGAGGATACTTAGACACTGGGTTTTGACAAAATAAGCTGAACAATACTCTTATTCAGCTCTTACGTAGGATTTTTTAATGTGTTTGGGAAAGAGGTCTTAATTATTATAATTTGAAAATCAAGATACGGTGAGATAAATAGGATTGCCTAAAATCACTGACTACGTCAAAAACTGAGCTGAGACTGGACCAGCCCTGCTTCCTGTCCTAGTCATCGCTTATCAAACTACAGGCCTTAAGGAGGGATGGCTGCAATAGGGGTGTGTCTGTGGTTGTGCAGTTATGTGCTGCCAATGCAGAAGCACATCCCTGCATTTATGTTAATGCAGGACACATGACAGGACACTGTGTGACCAGGTGCAAGGACTGAAACCAGATCCCTCTACTATTACTGTGCACCTTGGGAAAGCTAGCTAAGGTGTTTTGGTAAAGTTACACCAGCTGAAAAGCTGTGTCTAAGAAAGAAAATTGATTTTTACCTTTTCTAAAAACCCCTGAGCCAACTTTAAAAATTAAATGCCTTTGATGCCTGACTTTAAGTATCAAAGCAGAGCTAGACTGTTACAGTACACACAAGTGGGAAAAGCTAAACTATCTGTTAAGTGACCTAGTGACAGCAGAACTGTGGGACCTCTAACAATTCCAAAAGATAAAAAGCATTAAAAACAAGCTACCATTGTTCTCAGTTTGCATGAAGTAAACACACACAAAAATCCACTGTGTCTGTAAACACAGAGAAAGGATTTCCCACAAGTTAGGTGGGGTATTCAAAGCTTGCAATTGAATCAAATTGAGCCAAAAATGCAAGAGTTCCAGGGAGGTTTAAACTCTCATACAAGGGGATGTCTGTGTATATCTTTCATGTGAGTAAAATCATAACTATTTCCTATCTCTTAATTACTGCAGAGGATATAACAGTGTTTGCACAACAGCAGTTTCCTGCTGCTCGTATTTATGTATTTTCTCTTTGTAAGAAACTCTGCAGCAGGGACAGTCTTGGTTTTACCATCTGAATCACTGAATGTGTTATCAATGGTCTTATTGGTCACCAGCAAATTATATTCTTGATACTAGAGTGTAAGAACATAACCAATTTAATATTTTAATTAGCAGATACTTGAGACAGATAACAATTCATGCAGTTTGCACTGAAACTCTCAAGAAAGACTATAGGTCAGCAGAAGCTAGTCTGTGCAGCCTTGGCAATGATGAAATGTAGCTCATGAGAAAGTTTTAAAATGCATTACTTTTTAAGCTGTTAAACACATATGTTAAAATTGAACTAATTTGTATATTTTAGGACTCTTATTATTTAGGAATGGGAACTTCCTGATACACATGATTTTTTGATAAGACAGCATAGTAGGGAGGAACCTTATTTATCAAAGAATGGTTTATACCTAATTTACCAGTTCCTCCTTCTCATGCTTTCCAGATGCAGCTGACTGACAAATTTCCATTTCATCAAGTCCCATTGCAGGTGAAATGTTTTCATTAGGATCCCAAGTTTCTGCTAGGTGAGATGTCTTGACTGATGGATCTCTTCTGCACAGAGAGTACAAAATCAAGAAGTTCTGATTCAAAAGCAGACATTTTATGCAGAGAAATATGCAAAAGGTTTTGCTTCTTGTTGAAGGATGGAAAAATAAAGGTCAAAACTTCAGAAGTTCTAATGGAAAAGAACCAAAACCTTATACTGGGTTTGATCAGCCTTGTTAAGCTTGTATAGTTTTTTGAATTATTATCTTGCTTGTGATTGAACAAAATCCAAAATTGTACATTTCACATCCTCACAGAGATGTAGAGAGACTAAATCTTTAAAATTTAACATAGTTCTAATCTGTGTTACAGCACTGTAAGTATGTCAAGCTTACAATTAAAATTACTAGTTTAGTGATGAAGCAGAAGTCCTTGGCTGCTTTTTAATTTCACAAACTAAGTGAATCACTCAAATATGTCAACATTTGCTCTTTTCAGTAAAATAAACTTTTGTTCTTTTGGTGGAATTATTTGTTGGTTATGCCTTGTAGCACTCTGGTACGTGTATGTCTTTTCCTCATGTGAAAAAATATTTGAGGAAAACTGAAAACTTTGTAGACAGCTAGAACCTTGAAGCTCCTCTGTCATTAGAAAAGTTTCTCTTCTGTTAGGCTTATTATCATTTTGGTTTCAGAAACCTATTTCTTTTTCAAAGTGAAGTCAGGCAGTCTGGAGCAAGTTGTGGTAAACACAGGTAGTTGTTGCCAATGTTTATAGAGAGTAACTTGTGAATCAAGATCACCTGCCAAGGAAGACAGTGGTTTTGGGCTCAGTCAAATACTACTCACTAGTGGGCTAAAAGACATGCATGACATAGCAGCAGAACTGTCGAATCTCAAACCCACTTTCTTAGAACTTGCTGTTCAGTCTGTCCTGTAGCTGCAGATACTATCATCTCCCATACATGAGAACAACCTTAAGACAGAAATGCATGTGACAGTGTTTATTTTACCACACTGGCACATAAATAGCTCAAACATTAGGGGTGGCATAATAGA
>JBCJKH010020205.1:0-13336 GCA_039877255.1 Loriculus beryllinus
TCTCCACCTCTCATAAGAAGCTCTGATCACCAAATGCCCTCAAGCTGTGAGAGTTTCCACCTCTCCAGGAAGGAAGTTCTCTGCAACTTGGGGCTTCCTAAGAAAAAGAGGTGCAAAGCAACTAATAGAATGTTACCATTCCTGAACCACGCCTGGGAATTAACCAGTCCTATCAACTTTCATAGACATTAACACCAGAAGGAACCATTATGGTGATCAAATATTAAAAGAAGTCCACCCATAAGCCTCCCATCAATCCGTCTATCCCTATTGGACCGATACGAAAGGTGGAAGGGGTAGAAAGAAAAGCCAAGTGTTAACTGAGATTTCAAGTGATGAAGAATCTACTGTCTTCTTTGATGTAATTTGTCCCAATGGATAAGATCAAACCCCTCCATTTTAATCAAACCTCCAAAGCCTGTTTGTTTCACTTACAAACTGGTGTAATGATATTTGCTTCATTCACACGGTATGAGATATGTAAGGCTTTTCAAATATTTAAGTGTGGTGTTATTAATGCCAGACCATGGCAGAGTTGGGGAAAGAAGGTTGTTAGCTCCCAAACACATGCTTAATCTAGAACATGTGGGTTTGGGGGAAGTTTGGAACCAATATGTTTTCAACATTTTCAGGAAATTTGGTCTATCCAGATGAAAGCTTCTTGGACCCTACTGAAATATCAGTCAGCGATACAAACACTGAAACAAGATGGATTTTTACCCGTCCCTGAAAAAGAAAGTGTTTTTTTACTAATTCCAGAGAAAAAGACAACAGATCTTGAGGAGCAGCTTTGGTCTTATTACTCCAGAATATTTAGAAAGAATGGTAAATTATAGATCTAGGAAAATACCCCAGAAGTAAAACAAATCGTGTGCTACCCAAAACTTCTGGCCTACCTTGCCAGAGTGGTTTTTTTTCTGGGGAGTGGAATGAAGAAGGGAGGTCTTCTGCTAAGTGTGGAGGAACGATGCTGCCCGTGTTTATGGGCAGAAAGGACGCGATGTTCCCTAAAGTCAATAAATCTGAACATAAGGAGTATGTTACATCACAGAACAGGATGCTCATTGTCCAAAGCAGTGGAAGGATGAAACAGTCCTGCTTTATATATGAGGATGTAAGGCAAAGCCTGGGGCTATTTCATTTTTCCTCAACCACCATGGTTGCTTTACTCTCTGCTTTTGTTTCAATTTTGTTTTAAACTCTTCAAATAAATGTGCAAACACAGTCATCCTTAATTGTCTTTTTCTGGTCACATCTTAAATTGAGATGCACCAGGAGGACATCCCATAAAATAGTGTTCCCTCCTCATCCTTCACCTAACAGTATCTTCCTTCTACAGCAATACAAGTGTCATGCCTGGAGGACAATCCCAGCCTAACTTCATGGCACTTAAACTCTGCAGAGTAGAAACACAAGTCCTAAATTTCAGAAGTCTTTGTTTAGTGCTAGCCTTCATATTCTGCCCAGTCATATTCCGGAGTTATAGGCTGCTAAGTCCCCAAGACTGGCTTGAAGCCAATTTATAGCTGATGCTTCTTCTGATACCCCACCCCTGTGCTGAATTAAACTGCTCAAAGCCAGTCTCCTCCAACCCAAGAGATCAAGAAGAGTTTGCAGCTCATCTTGGGCTCTTTTGAGGCACTCCCTTGGCTACAACCACTTTTTGAGGCTATTTTTCATCTCTTTTATGGATTTTTTGCATGTCTCCATGTGTCTCCAGGGGACATATCCCACATTGAGGTCTCCCCCGACACTTGTGGGGCACAATACTGCTTGTCCAGAAGGTCTGAGAAGAGCTTGTGCATGAACACCAAAGGCTGAGAATGATTTCTCTTGTGGTGAGCTAGGTATGAGAGCAGCCTTCTGCTGCCTCACTGCTCTTCTCTGAGCAGTGTGTCAAAGGATGAGCCTACATCCATGTGTCATCCAGATGATCAGATGCTGCTCTAGGAGCTCCATGGATCAGTAGCGTGCTCCCTCCCTATTCTTCTGATCCCATACACCAGACCTCAGTTCAAGCTTATCGGTCTGAAAACAAACGAAGAGAAGTCACAGCTCACCCCTACCCCATCTCTGGAGTCCCTGGAGTGACACTAGATGGCAGAGAGCCACAATCTCTCTCTTCCTCATACAGCTTCAGATGATGTAAGATTTCATCATGTAACAGGTTGGGGTTTTTTTTCTCCTGCCAACATTCAGAGAGGTTTTTTTGCCTTGTTTGACAATTAAAAAACATGACTTCACATCAAGGAATAACTTGCTCGTAAGGAATGGGAGGACAGTTAAATGTAAATATGCAGAGATAATGGCTAACAGCAACAGTAGGTTGCTTATACCAATCTTTATAACAACCTTTAATAGTATTAAATGCAATCTTTAGTTACTGCAGTTTGAGATTATCAGAACTGAAGTGTGAGCAAAAGAGACAGACCTAAGAGAGCATCACTCAACACCATTTCACTGATCCAGGTAAACTTATCTTGTTGAGTAACCATCTTCTGCCACAGCTGGAAAGGAGGGAAGGACTAGGATAAATGTAATGGTTCTCCTGCATTCACCAGGTTTTTCCACCTTACAAAAGATGCTGTGACTGCTGTGACAGTCATCAGCTGCTGTTTGAAGAGACCTGTGCTGGAGCAGGTAGAGACCCACCAGCTCTGCCTATCTCCAACAGGCATTTTACATGAGGAACAACATAGGTGCAGGGTTGTAGAAGAGCCAGGCTGGAACAGTAACTGTCCTTTAGAAGTCTGTCACCTCTGCTGTCATCACGTCTGTTGGTCCTGCTTTGGGGGACAGGGCTGGGTTTAGTCACCTCCCAGGGTCCCCTCCACCCTATGTTACTCCTCAACCTCAGCTCTGCTTCTCCAACAGCCAGAGCTCTGCTGAAAATCACTACTCACTGCTTTCTCAAGTAAGGCAGAGGTACCCTTGCTCACTGCCACAGGAATTTCCATCACTTTATACTACATAAAGAACAACCAAGTTGATTTATCTCCTCAATCCCATCCAGGTCCACTTTGGGATTGGCGGCCAGGTAGCCTGACAAAGGCTTAAAAAAATATATATCTAGTCTTCACTGAGTAGGTGCAAGTACACCACAGAGCAAATGTGTTCATAAACAAAGACAAAATCCTGCTCCCAATTAACTACAGAGCCACTGTTGCTGGCAAAATATTATTGCACTGCCTTCTCAAAAGCACAAACCCCCAATCAAACAAAAATCTCCGCCCTTCTTAGCTCCGCTCCCACATAATCAGTCCCAGCCAAGTTCTTGGGGCTCACACCAGAGCCTGTGGCCATCATATTTCATTTTCTGCACTCTCACTGGCTATGGAAGAAGAATGTGATGTGCCTTTCATTTTCCTTCAGGCATTTAGGTTCGATTCCAAATGCTGGATCTATATAGCAGAGTTGACAAACAACATTACTATTACTAATTCTAGTATCTGAAGGCCTTTTTTGGCTTGCTGGCTGGGCTCACAAGGCTTATTTTCTATACACCACTGCACCCTATTGCTTACTTTATCAATACCACATATTTGAATTCAACAATTTAAAGCGTAGTATTACAGCTGTGTTTTTGTTTGTTTTATTCGGTTGTTGCTTAACACAAAACATTCTGACATTTTAAGTCATATCCCGCTAAGATAAACAACTAACATATGTCATGAATTCCAGTAGAAATGATTCCCAAGTGGTGCTGCAGCAAGGTTTTAACCAAGCGTACGAACGGCTCTCAAATTATTCACTGGATGTTTTAAATGCACTCTCCCCCACCACTGCTATCCATAAGGAATCAAGGGCAAGTGGAAGGAAATCTCTTTGACTATCTTACCCCTGCAGAACTTCACTTTTTTTCTTCCTCCTGTATGTAATCCTGCCTAATTGGATTGAAAACCTCTGTAGCGGTCAACAGCTGTCTGTAAAGTGATGGCTTAATTACATGGAACAGCATGGGATCTATATCCAACGTTATATCTGTGTGCATGTACATGTATTTGTATGAATCTGAAAAGGGGCCTGAAGGAGACGTAAGAGTGACCTCACCACACTTTGGGAAGCCAAAGTCAAATCCACACAGCAGTCATCACACAGTGAAGTGTTCCCTGGCTCAGCCAACTCTTGAATTTATCCATTCACAGCATTTCACACAGATTAATAGACTTCACCAACCTCTGCTCGTGTTAACGAGATAAGTTACGAACCCAACAATGTTGCTATACAAGGGCCAACAGAGCCCTAATGAAAACATGAAACCACCATGCCTCATTCACAACCTTTTCCCCGAAGAGCTTCGCAGTGCCACACGGCTTTGTGCGGCAGAACTTTTCCTATGGCTAACTTATCTGATGTACTATAAGGGAATGTATTTTTAATGAGTGCCCAGAGAGGCCAGAACTGAAGACAACTTCACAGTGCCCATCACCCGCACAGGCACTCTGGGTTTCTCTATTCAGTCCCACCCTGGCTCTCACAGACAGAAAAATAAAGCTTATTCAGCCAGAGATCTGCAGAAAGCGCTATCACTGCAGCAGGACCCTGAGCCTCGACCTGTCCCTTTGGAAAGGTGCCCATGACCCAGCTCAGCACCAGTGCCTCAGCTTTTGTGCTAGAGCTGATCCGCAACCAGATGGGCTTGGAGCATATGCTAAGCAAACTTGTGTCTGCCTGCAAAACACTCTATGGATGTGGCCAGAGAGCCAGTTTATTCACAGAAATCAAAGCTCAGCTGCAAATACTTCAGCAAGACAGACAATAGAGCCTCTCATACTGTGGGAAAGAAAATCACCAGCTACTAGTTGAGTTCAGCACTTACAATGCTTGGTGCATGGCATCCGCAGTTCAGATGCACATATAGCTCAAATGCAATCGCATTCCAGGCTGGAACATCTGTTCTCCTCTCATTAGTCCTGGCCATGTTTTGTAACAGAAGAGACTGAGATTCCTGAACTTCAGTATTTAACCTGAGGCATTATGAAAAGCCCCGATTTTCAGAAGTGGAATTCATATGGAATCACCAGTCACTTCTAATAATGTTGGTCTCTGCTTAACATGCAGCTGCAAAAAAAGCTTAGAAGTTCAAGTTTCAGGAAATCTTGCTGCAGCACACACCATAGGCTACACACTGAAGATACATCAGGACAGCTCTGAAATACACCCAAAAATGGAATCGGTGTAAGTAGGTGAAAATGCAACTGAGGAAAGATTCCAACCACAGAATTCCTCCTCAAGCCTTCTGAATATCCTCGGCATCTCAAAATCTTCCAGCAGTCATCCCACTACCATCCGAACCAGGTACCAAGGAAGCACAGGCACACACCAAAGCAGCTCTACAGATGGAACAGATCAACAGCACCTCATCACAGCTTTATAAATATTAATAACAACAAAGCAGGCTTTCTTTTGGAATAATCCAGATAACAACTGGAAGGGCTGGTGAAGAAGAGAGGCAAATGGAGGTTGTGAATGGACTGGGACACATTGACCATTACACTGTGAACACTGTGACCTAGAACAATTTCCCATTGTGGCCACCCCACAATTAGGCTTCTCCCTCTCCCAGCAAGTTAATTTCTTTTAATATTTAACATACCAGAGTTCAATAAAGAATTTTTGACTCCCACAGTTTTCACTTCTTGCTGGCTGATGCAGCACGTCCTCACAGACACATCAGTGCAGACTGCAGGAATGAGCCTCACCATGCAGGCTTTCAGCATCACACACTTTCTAGGTGCAAAAAGCAACTCCAACATCTTAAAGCTGAACCAGCATATTAGCCCAGGCCCAGATGTCAGCATCTCTGCTTTCCCAAAGAGCTCGGGCTATGTGGAGCTCCCCTCAATTATGCCAGCAAACTGACTGCAGTTTCCCAAAACAGTCTCCATCAAAGACTGATAATGGACATAGCAGTGAACTTGACCTCAAAGTAACTCCAGTATTAAAAAATCATTTCAGAGTAGCTTCAACCAAGGACGCACCGAAAAAGTTTCAGCTGTCTAAAAATGTATCATCTTAAAAGATATACTGAGAGCATGAAGACCTCTTTAAATATCATCTTCACCTTTGCTTTCACTTGTTTCCAGAAATGCTGTTGTATCAGCTGTAACAGCTGAAACCAGGACATCATTCTGGGGTTTTAGCTAGCTGCTAAGCTTCTCTGCACCTGTGGAAATGTTGGTGAGAAATAAGCACAGACACAAGACCACGATCTGAAATTACTTCTCTATATATTTATCACTGTATCTTCCTGATGAAAAGCATCTGAGGTGCAAGACCTTACATAGATACCTGCCTTATTACCATAAGCATAGGTATAACATGTGGGTAAGGATTTGCAAATGAGCTAATTCTAATTTACCATCGTAATAACAAGTACTGACAGCAATGCCATATGGAAGGGATGGAGATTGTCCATGAAGATTCAAACATCATCTTAATTTCCCCTTCTCCCATTTTGGGCGAAATCACAGAGAAATTCTGGGGAAAACAATTTTGCAAGCACTTTGTGGCAAGCCTTTCTTTTGCGAGCATCTCCTGCACTCCAGCACCCAGGAAATGTTCTGTATTTACTGAACGCTCATTACCATGGTTTCAGAGCACAATAAGGCTCTATTGCCCTTCATAGATCTGCATGGATGTGCATTTCTGGGAATGCCTGGGCTCTGGGGAATTGCATGGTGCTGACACAAAGGCACTGACTGTTTTGGAGGCAAGGGGACAAACCTGCCCTTGGCGAAGGAGAGGAAGCCAGCAGGAAAAGTCTCTATTGTGGTTATTGCATGGTCAGTGCTGCCAGGGAAGGGGGGACAGCTGAGACACGGCACCTGCAGGACCAGAAGCTGCCTGGGGATGGAAGGAGCCAGGCACTGGCACTGGCTACCTGCTAAACCATCCTAAAACCACCGAGCAAATACTAACAGGGTGGAACACTGAACCCACGTAACTGGCACATCACTTCCCAAGCTCCAGGTAGAAACAGGGTTTAAGATGAGCTTCTGCTCCCCTAGAATTTAATTTTCATTTCAACAAAAGCAATTTGCAGCACTGAAACCCGTGAGTTCTCATCAAGGACTTTCCTCAGCAGTAAGGACTGCCAAAGTAGTAGGAACCAAATTGTATTGTCAGCTTAAGGACAGCCATCTGCTCAGCCTCTTCCCAGCTGCCATGCTCCAAATCAAAGAATGGATAACAATCACTTATGTTTCTCACCAAGCTCAATATGAAAAAACCTAGGAAGGAAAAAAAAAAAGCCAAACCAAAAAAGCAAAAACCAAACAAACCAGGAAAGCAGCACGGCAGGGATCTAACTGGGAACAGAGATGAAAGTAGGAGAAAAAGAAACCCTTTTTCTTTCTTTTTTTTTTTAAAAACAATGTTTTTTAAAGAGTCCAATTGACATCTGCTTTATAAATGCTCTGTCATTATTTATAACCTCAAGAGCACAGAATTGTCTCTGTAGTTACAACCATGCTACTCCCATATTTTGGCTTTGTTAGCAAAGAGCCAGCAGCATTTTTAGTGGTGCTCTGGGAATAGAGATCTAACATTTCATACACAGTTTATTTAAAAGTGGACTAATTTAACATTCTTGATGGTTCCTTTTAGCACAACTGTTGCTAATTACCAGCTCCAGAATGATTTGTTAATCTGGGAGCAACAGTGGTTCCACAGCAGCATAAATACACCAAGAGGGGAAAAAAAAAGAGAAAAATAAAAGAGAGACATTGGAGAGGGTCAAATTTTAGTGAACTAAAGCAAATTAAGTGACAGGTGGAGCTGGTGACACAGAGTGAAAAAACACTGTAAAGTGGAACTATAAAGGGGATAATCCTGGGCCTTGAGGAGCCAAAAACCAAAACAGTGGTGATTTTAAAGCTGTGCTAATGGTGGTTTTGGAGGCACGGACAGGAAGCTGGCGGGAAAGATGATCTGTGCTCCTCAGGACTGGGATGGACATCAGCCTCCCATTAATCCTGTCTGTCTCTGGCAGACCCGTGCCAGAGCGGGACAGACAGCGAGCAGAGAAGGGAGCAAGACAGGCACCTCATCCCGGGACACAACCTTGGCTTGCTCAGTCGGATGCAGGGCACTGTGTGTGAAGGGACATGGACAAAAATTAAGCAAACATGATCATAAAAATGACAAGTGGGACCGAAGCCGGAGTCCTCAAAGGAGGAGCCCTTGAAATACCGGAGTCATGTCTGGAGGTGGCAGGATCCACCCGATGGCTTTGCACTAGTCACACAATATTTCTTGGGGTTTTTCAGCAGGGAGCAGCTTTGCTGCTTGTGGCCTCTGATGTCCTGTCCCTGTGCCTAGAGCATGGAGCCACATCCCTCGCCTTCCCCTGGCCCCATGGGACCAGCTCTGACCCATCTCAAACCCACCTTTTTTCACAGCAAAAGGCTTGAAACTTTTAGGAATGGGACTGCATTATCTTTGATGTTTATAAATCATCAAGGCCATTCCTGTTGTTGGTACCAGAGCAGGACTCAAACAGCCGTGGAAGGGCACTGAGCAGCCCCCCTCCAAACACAGCTTCCACAGTTGGTTCACTCTGGCCTTTCACTGCATGTGTGAAAGGACTTGAAAGTTCATAAAATTAATTCCAGATAAATAATAGCGAGGCCTCAAGTGGAAAACACATCTCCTTCCTTCTGGAAATTTATAGTTCAGCCACTTTTATCTTTTGGAGGCTCTTCAGAGATCAAAGATTTGATCGACTTTCCTTTTGCAAAACCCATGGAGAAAACGGTGTTAGCAGGACTGTGACACGCTTTTACTTATTCTTTTAATGATCCATTGCCCTTCTCTAAAACGTAAAATTCCTTCATGTAGATCTGACACAAAGAAGCTACACAAGAAAGCTGCTCTGTCTATTTACTGGTTTTACAGTTATTACAAGGTCAGTCCCTACCCTGAGAGCTTACACTTGTTGAATCCTGCTCTACCTAATAAAACTGAGATGGCCAAATGCAAAGTAACTGCCTTCCAACATAACCTGCCATGCTAACGCCGCTAACACAATGACCTGTCACTGCAGCCATTTCCCCCCATCTCCCTCACATTATGGGGTCAAACCCCCTAACTTACAAAAAGACATATTACACCAGTGCAAGTGTGCTACGTTTTTGGAGGAACTCAACTCTGATGCATTCAGGGAACATAAAGGAAATTTGGGATGTTTTCACCTGGGCACAAGGATGATGAGAAAAGCCCTCATTAGTCCATTGATTTTAAGTATCTATTTCTCACTGTGCAGTGATTCCCCACACATCTGGCAATAGAAAGGCAGTCTAAAGCAGCCTAACAGGCTCATCTAACTCCTCCCAACATCTGCCGGTAGCACTCCATTTACACCACTCACATACAGTGGAAACTTGCTACTTACACAAGCAACTTGCAAAAACACTGGAATAGGTTTCAAGGAGTCGGTGTAAAAGGACTTGGATCCAGCCTGAGCCATCTGAGCATCAGAGTGACATCAGCTCTAAAGATGATGGACCACATTGAGCTGGAATCATTCTGGGAGTCTACCAAATGTCATACTTGTCAGCGTTTTGGGAAGGAGGAATCCAGGGACTTTTATGAAGCTCTTGGAGCAGAGCCACAGGGAAATACTCTTCCACTTTGGAACTGTGAAGGCTTCAGAGGAGATAGGAAATTCATGAAGCCAGGGAGCTGAAGAGGAAGATGAACACTAGCTGAGAGATTTATAATGCAGTGAGGATTTGGGCTTAGCAGGCATCAACCCCTGCACAGACCACTAATCCAGTACTTCTTCCCTGCTCTCCCTAGCATTCAGTCCTCTTTGCTTCTTTGTATAAAAATGGATCTGTGGTTTTCTGCAGTAGGGATAATGCTGGAGCTCTTCCAGGAGCTTGACATGGGCAGTAATCCTCGCGCCACAGAGCAGCTGGACAGTCATGACAAGACAGCATCGGAAAGAAAACTCTCATACTGAAATAAGGCAGGATGCAAGCTCGGGGCAGGGACTGAAGGTGAAGTCAGTATCACACGTCCTTGCTTTTACATTTACCAAATCACAGACAAGTAATTTTGATTTTTTGGTAACTTTCTGCTCTTTTCATACAAGCTCTCTACAACTTTGACTTCCCTTCACGTGGGCTCTGAAGACACCTGAGGCTCCATTGCCCTGCAAAACCCTGTTACAGCAGTTACCATTTTGTATTGCAGATGTTGACAGCTGTTTGTTGGACTACAAATAGCTATTTGATGATTTTAACCAGACACAGGTATACAGAATAATAAACATACATATACAAGTACATAAATGAACATAGAGCCTCACCATTAGAGAAAAAGAGTCAAGGACAAAATGACTAAGCAGCATTAATTTGCATAAAATCACTAGACCTAGAGATGCAGAAATCAGAACTACTGGCATTCCTCATGTGGAAAGGCGATCAAAATCAGACAGAAACTATTAAAACCCACAGATGCCATTTTTTCCCCCACACATACACAATCCTGTACACCATGATCAGAACCATGAACTGAAAAAAGTGTCAGTCTTCTGCTCCTCTGCGTAAGGACAAGATGCACAGCAGCAAGGAGCGAAGCAGGACTCACCGTCTGGCCCTTCGCTGCCTTTACTCCTTTTATTTCGGCGGACACGTCTACCTTCTTCTCCAACGTGCAGCTTTTCTTCAGGGTGAAAGAAGTTCAGCCAGGCCAGCTGGAAGAAGAAGGACAAGTTTAAGCATCTCTGGCAAGAACGGCTTAGCTGAGTGGAGAGATCAGCGCTTGAACACCAAATCCTTTCTATTAGGGATAGCTCTGCTGAGCTGACTGAGAGAGCCACGGGGGACATGAGATGGCTGCTCAGAGATGCTCAGCCCATCCCAGGGGAAACCATAGGAAGCTGTGTCCCCTTGGAAACAGTCTAAGACTTGGGAAAACTCAAACTGAAGGGTTTCAGCAGGGAGAAGCAACTCCCTGAGGCACAGGAACTGCGGCCACAGGCAGAGTCAAGAGAGATCTATAGCTGGAAATAATCAAACACCCCACATGCCGATGCAATCATTTCTAATTATTCTCTGCAAAACTTGCTCAATCCTGGAGCTCTTTCACCAGTGCTACTCACTGCCAGTAAGTTTTTACTCTCAAGCTCTCTTCTGCAAGCCTTATTAGCTACTGAGATTCACAGGTCTTCGGGGACCCTTAAATCTAATTCCGTATACCACATAAATTGACACTTTAAACCTAGAGCAAGTACATCTTTAGAACATAATTTCTGCCAAGAGGGAAAAGTTTATGTAGCGACCTCTTATTCATGAAAAAAAAAGAGCTGCTGCATTAAAAACTCTTTGACAGTTACTAAATCAACACCCCAACTCAGAAACTGGGATTTCAGTTCAGAAACTCCACCAGTTCTCCCAGCCACCCCAGGGTGCAGCAGCTCATCACCAGTGGCGTTTCCCCAGCTATTTCCACTTCCGAAAATTAGCAATTCCACAAAATTAATTAGGGCCCAAACACCTTGTTCTGCCAGTTACCGCACCCACCAACAACCAGGGCTGCTCTGACCAGCACGGGGTTTTCCTTACACTGAGGAAACTCCATCACAGTTATTCGAACCATAAACACACAGACAAGCTAAATACAGCCTCAGAAAAGAATAAAGAGGCTTCAAAAAAGCAGCACCAAATGTTATCAAGTGCATTACTGCTCCAAGAACAAAACCTGGGGCATCAAAAACATCTTTGAAATAAGAAAGACAAACTTTTTCCATGAATTGCTAGTTAAAAGTGTCTCCTTCAGCTACAGGCCATAAAAATCTCCATTAAAAATAATAATCTCTAAAGGTCTCTTTGCTTTTGACATACCCTGGGGCTCCCACCTCTCGTCTCCTACCTCTTGGCTCCACACACAACCACCTATTCCCGAGTTCATTCCCATGTACACACTCTTCTCCCAGCCAAAGAGCACCCCCATTCCTGCTTCCTAAAGAGCAGTCGGATTTTACATTTGCATCTTGCTTTACTCCAGCAAGCTCCGATGCAATCTTATGAATGAGGCTTGGAAGACCAAAGCCAGCACTCATCTACGTAAGGAAGGACCCAGCACAGAGTCAGATGGAGAGCCAAAGACCGAGTTACAACGAGTCTTAGTACATGGAGAGAACAGGGCACAGGTCCCCAGTGCCCATCTTCCCTAACCTCCCACATCCCACCTCACTGACCCAGACACAGAGCACAGGAGCAGGATGCTCCTGCAGGCACTGCCAGTACTTTCCCCTACACAACCAAGCAGGGCAAGGGATGAGCAAAAAATTAAAGAGCTTTTTCAAACCACTTCTTTAAATCAAGTTAAAACACTGTAGAACTGAGGAACAAACAACATAATCATTCAGGTTAAAACATCAATGAAACCATCAGTGCTGCTTTTGAATGCTGCTATTACTTGGCTTACTTATTCGAGCTTTACAAAAGATGATTAAATAAAAGCCCTGAAAACGAAGCGGTGGGGAACCAGCCTGTGAAGAAGTGCAGCTTCCCACCCCAAACCACCCTGCTGCCTGTGGCCAAGTGGCACACGAGCTGCTCCCAGCGCTAAGGCCAAACCCGACATTTTTCATCCCAAGAAGATTTTGTAATGGCACAACCCTCATTGTGTCAAAACAAACAGGCTTCCTGTCCCTCCTATTACAAATACAATTTTAACCCAATAAAAAAGCTGCAGCATAATTTTAAGCTCAGGCAATGCCACCTCCTTCTCCACATCTGGGCACTGACATAGAGTTTACTGATAAATACTCTGATTTATTTTCCTGCCAGGTAGAAGCTGTATCCTCATATGCCATCCTCCCTCTCACGCTGTAAAGAAACAGTTACTAGTGGGCTTGAAATAATTCACAGAAGAGTTTCACCTGGAAAAACATAAGGACTTGGAATGGATGAAAAACCCTGATTTCAAATTTGACTGATGGGTTTTGTTATTTCCAGTGAAACAATGAAAATTCCTCAAGAGACTTGAAAGCTGTTTGCAATCTGAACAAAACCAAAAAGTTTAGTATCAGAAGGGGAAGTACAGGAGATATACACAATATGTTTATTTTCCTGGATAAAATAGCCTCCCTATTCACAAATCTCATGTTATAGGGCTCTAAGTATGCTTTGGTCACCATTAATAGTAATGTGAAAATTTAGATTAAAAAAAAGGTGAACGAAACACAAACTCAAATGACAGCTACCAAAGCACATCACCCAGCCAGACCTTCCTCCTCCTCCACTTCCAGGGATGGGGCAGTCACAGCTTCTCTGGGCAACTTGTGCCAGTGCCGCACCACTCTCACCATAAAGGATTTCTT
>JBCJKH010020206.1:5301-31591 GCA_039877255.1 Loriculus beryllinus
CAGACTCCACTGTCCATTGTCTCAAAGATTGGTATGAGAAGCTGAAATGGGATTCCACTGACCATTGTCTCAGAGATGGGTGGGAGGAGTTGAGATAAGACTCTTTCATGCATTGCCTGGGAGAAGAGAGTGAGGAGCTGAACTGGGACTTTAACAACCATTACCTCAAGGATTGGTGTAAGGAATTGCTACCCATTACCCCTAGAACTGCTGCAGACACATGTGTGTGCAGACACACGTGTGTGCAGACACACACGTCCAGTTGAAGAGCTGGCTGCAACCAGCGAAACTGGTCCGCCAGAAACATGTAATACATGGCATAAAGAACAGAGGCATTCTCCCAACTCATTATAAAGTGGAAAAAGGTAATCACCAAGGCACATCGCCAGGGAGCCATTGCCACAAAGATGACTCCAGATGACTACTACAGACCCTGAGTGACACCCTCCATGAGACATGGCCCTGAGTGCAACTCCACAAGGCACACTCCATTAGGTACCTTCAAGGGGACTCCAGAACGAGGCCCCCACGAGGACCCACTGCCGACAGACTCTTGGAGCCACTCTGCTCAGATACTACAAGACTATGAACCGTGAAGAGCTCCCACCACCAACGACGATGACAACGGATCCCCAGGGCACTGATGGATCCACGGTGGTAACTATCTCTCTCTGCACCCTGAATCATTGCTTCATTTTCTACCTTTTTTCCAATCTGTCCTATTGCTATCTCCTTTATTACAATCATTTCCTTTTTTTATAATAGCTGTCTTTGTCATTTGTAATAAACAAACTGTCCGATTACGGTACTTGACTTCATTTGTGTCTTAATTTCACTCTTGGGATCACCACCTGAAACAGCGTCCGGCACTGGTGTTTTCCTTCAGTCAGACCCTGACACCATAGAGTGTGTAGAAAAGGCTAGTATTATGGCTGACTACACGTGTTTTAGCTTTCAGCCATAAGGTCATTTGTGTAATATTCTTTGGGTGATGCTGTTGTCTAGCAGTGTTTTATATTCTCTGTACACTTGGAAGTAATACAGAATTTCCACATTTTTCCGCATTTTACCTTTTCCATTTTTTGGGCATCTTGCATTATTTTGACCTTTAGTTTTCCAAGCTTTTTTTCAGCTGAGCCAATATTCTTTTTGTTGTTGTTTAAAATTATATTGAATGATAGAAATGGGTGAAGAATGCTAACACTCAAGTCAGTACAACTGCATACAGTTAAAAAGAGAAAGGGTTTTTCACTGGAATAGAAGGATTTGGGACTTCAGAATTCATTTATCCATTTTTTTAAGGATTTTGATTTCTGATATAATTTTCTGTAATAGACATTCTGACTTGGATATACATGCTGTGTACTATATAGTGGAAAAGATTTTAAACATATATATTTAAAGCTATGTAACCATATGTAGTAGGGTTTGATAAGACATTATATTAAGTAGATGGCTGGCCCAGGAAGACTGTTTTCACATGGCGATAATGAATGCTGACTATTGTTATCTAATATTGGGGCAAGTTAAAGTTGTTGGCTGTAAAGTCAATATAAAGATTAAAACTGTGTAGATACACCTATGCCATTAGTCTGCATCAGGGTGCATGTTTTTTCAGGGAAGTGCTGAGCTCTCTAACTGAAATCTTCATGGGATTATTTTCAGATTATTTGACAGGAGCTCAGGAAAAGAGGCTTTGTTTATTTTATGGATTTACATGTAATTTCTTTAAAACAATCTTGTTACAACTAGTCCAGTGGGTCATATTAAACCACAGGAGAAATATTAATTTTCTTGCTTCTTCTTTTTTTCTAGAGAAGACGTGTGACTCACTGTCCTTGGTAAATTAATTAGTGGGTTTTTTTTTCAGGAAGTTTGCAGATTTCAGAAGGGACAATGAGAGCATTTCGTAAGATTTCCACTTCATCATTTTTTTAGAAAAGTGTTGGGAAAGAATTTGAAGAAAAAGAGGGAAAAAGGTTTGGCACTGAAGTTGGAAAAACCTGAGTGGACTTAGTGAAACTAGGTAGGCAACATTTTCTTTGGAGGTGATGGAAAATGTCAATCCAAGCTTTTCTCATCCATCAGCTGCTGAGCCATTGGGCAGATAAATGGAGTATGAGAACACAATTTTCAAAGCTGTCCCTCAAATAAAGTTTGTAAATTTTAGGTGTCTGAAAAGAAAGTGTTTAAATTTGATTTCAAAAGGAGATTTTATGTTGGATGAAAGAACATTTACTTTGTTTAGGTTAAATAATTGAAAAATATCCTGTTCAAGTTGTTCGAGTCTGGTTTATTTTCTAGTTTGGGAGCTAACTAAAATGTTCTTTATTTTCCAGTGTATTCTGCAAACTGTCCCTTTCTTGGTGGATGTGAGTTGTGAAGGCATCTAGAGGTTTATCAAAGTTATTCTGGACTTATTTGCATAGCCATGCTTACACCTAGAAAAACAGCATGTGGGATGGCTACAACAATGAAAGAAAAGAAAAAAAATAAGGACAATAGCTAGCGATTACCTGCTATTACCACTTCCATTAATAATACCACCTACACCAAACTGGAGAAGACAATAACAAGAGTGGCTGTGCCTTTCTTGCCCCTCTCCCCTGTCATTGGTTCTAGAGAAGCTGAGAAGGTGTTAAGACAATGATACCATTCAGATTTTCCTTCTTGGCTCTAAGAAGCTTTCCCATGCAGCAGCATATCTAGGGTACTTTCTTATTCTCTGAGGGAGCAGATAACATAGATAACTTTTGTTTTGACATGGAAACTGATTTTCCTTCACTTTAAGAGCAGTCAGCATTAGCAAGTGAAGCAAATTTTTAGTGCAACAATAGTGGCAGCAGAAGGAACATCAGTCTGTGCGGATCTTGTGATGGGATGACTGTAGAACCATTGTAATGTAAGATTTCAGTAGCCTGAGGTGCAGGTCTGTTGAGGCCTTACTGTTCCAAGTTCACAAGGAAGAGAAAATGGGACAGCAAGGATTTTAGAAGCTTGGTGGAACATAGCCTGTGGTAAGAGGCTAGAGGCAATAGTCTGCTTCATTAGGTTAGCTTGATTAAATAAGTTTTATCAGAAGTATTCATGCTGCCATAGACAAGCTGAATAAACAGAGTAGGTACAATTTCCTGTGGAAGAGAGGTGTGGGGTTGGAGGGCTGTGGATTTGATGGGAGAGATGGGGCTGTTGCAGACCAATCCTGTAAATTCGTACCTGTAGGTCTGATAATTCCACGGAACACAGGTAGGAGCTCAGAACCTCCAGCACTTTTCAAGATATGTTTTGCCCTAGCTAGATGAAGATGCCTGACATGTGAAAATATGAGCTCAATGCTGCAAAAAATGTTCCCAAGTCTGTCTTAATACTAGAAAGCACCTGCCCTTGTGTTTAGAACACACTGGAGTTAAGGAGGTTTGAATTCAGGTTTAAAGTTAAACATGAACTTAGACTTGTTGCTGAAGAGGAATAGATTGTTTTCTGAATTGGGGCCCAGGAGCAATAAAGAGGCTCTTTTACATTTTTTGTTCTTTTAAAATTCCCTGTTTCCACAGGGTGTGTAGTCACCATTCACTCCCATTGCAAGAGGAAGGATCTGTAGCCATACTGCACACCTTCAGCCCCCCGAATCAAATACTGAACTGAGACACTGAAATGAGCAAGGGGATGGCTTACTCTTTCCTAACCCCTGACTGTATCATTAGAGTGATAATATTATTTAAGCCTAATGGTTTCACTGTTATCCAGTAGAGCCCCCATAACAGTGCCATGGTGACTGAGGCTATAATGAGGAACTGTAAGATTTCAATGGCAAAAGGGATTCATTGCTAGTCCATGACCTCATGATGAAATCATTACAATGCAGTCAGAGATATGAAGTTATTATGGGAAAACTATTTCACAGCAAGTCTATAAGGACCTTTTGACGGTGCCATTATGAAACCATTACAATGTAAGGTTATGATGGTAAAATGGTTTCAATGAAACCCTATTATGGTTTCAAAACGGACTAAATGGTGTCAGTGGAAGTTATTCCTCTTCTAAAACCTAAAGGAATTAAACAGGCCTCTGTGTCTAAGCCAAAACAGAGACAAATTAGATGTATGACTTATACTTGATCAGAAGGAAAAAAACTCACGATCTCTTGTGAGCAGTCAACTACAATTTCTGCTAGAGTTATGTAGAAGGAAAATAATAGCTACTGAGTTTCTAGGATCTTCTTTAATTAAGTAAATAAAAATTAAGTGTCATCCTCATATGATACTTTACATTACATAGCATTCTTCTAAATCCTCCTTGCTCTGTTACAAATTAGTATATTGCAGTTTCTCATTTACAGCCACAATTTTTGTGGTTGTAGTGATCCTGACTTCAGTTTTCTCTGATAAGGGTAACTGTGACATACCTCAAAAATGAATTAAAATTCCACTGCCACTCCCAGTCTAGGATTTTGAGTGACATCTGAGACTGACTGTCGAAGTAAATAGTATATTTCAAAACGGAGTAAAAATCCCCCTACCTAAGACTGACATCTCATCACTAAGATGGTTACTATTTATCTTGTTTAAAATCAAGCTTAATCCAATCACCTGGTTTATCAGTGGTGCTGGAAGGGAAAAAATGCACATTTAAAAAAATGTTGTGGGTAATGCCACCTCGCTGTGAGATAATTAGAACAATGCTTCTACAAAGGAACATGTCTTTGTAGTATCTCTGAGTTTTCCAGGTGGAACATCCAAATCTTTCTTGTCAGTGCTGTTTCACTTTCAGTGAATGACTCCATATTTGTTGTACATAAAGTTCAATTAGAGACAGGCTGATAGCACAGGGACTTTGATGTAGGACTCCATGGAGGTTGTGGTATTTGCATGCCCACTGGCCAGTCAGGAGGGAATGCCCTGGGTCACAAAGACAGAAAGTGTAGCCCAAAGCCTAGAACTCTTTTACTGGAGTAAAAAATTTCTGCAAAATGTTCCAGTTTTGACAAATCTACCTTTTCCTCTCTCTGTATTAAAAAACCCCAGCCAACCTACCAGAACAAAAACAACCAAAAAATTTGGGAAATGTTTCCATGAGCTTTAGCTAATGTAGGTGTAAAATGTCACCTTTGAGGACACAATTTGGTATAGAAGAACCAGGTTCTCTTTCACTGTTGAAAAATCCCATTCCTTTGCAAAAACCAGAGTCAAAAACAAAGCCTTGAAGAACAAGAGGCTTCCTCTTGAAAAAGCAGTCTCAGTGGTTTACACTAGTTTGAATTACACCTTTTGAATCTCCTTTACACCTTAAATGGACGCTTACTGTTCTGTTTTGGAACATACGCCATTTCTGTACAGTGACAGCAACAGAAAGTTAGATTAGCAAATGACAAATGAACTCTATATTTCCCATTTCAGATAAACTAGAAATTATGGATTTTAAAAATTATTTTGGTATTAAAACTATGACCAAGCTATCAGTCCATCAGTCAAATAAACATCATAAAATACACTAAAGGATGCGTTTTGTCTTCTGTTGTGAACTAGGAATAAGTAAGTTCTTCAATGTCTAATATTGAAAGCCTCTGTGCAATACTGTAGAAACATGTAATATTCCAACACCGGGTGCCTCAAATTCTGCCACCCTTATTCTTTTCAACTTCTTAATAAGTTCAAAACCTGTTTGACATCTCTGAAACAGTATCATCAATCTCTGTTATCTCTGGTAATAAGAAAGTTATCCTGGAAAATGGCATAAATTGTCTATCACAGGTACCGTGGAGCATATGGCAGAGAGGCCTCTGAATAAGTCTGTATAGTGCCAGCTTAGGTCTGCCATTAATAGAATTGAGCTTGAGGTGACAATTCTTCCTGGATTCAGTGATTCCTCTTGATTAATTGGATGCCCATATCATGGTCCCACTGAGGTAGATGCTGGGACATGTACTGCCTCAGGCACTGCTTGGCACAGAGACTGCTTCTGTACATTTCATATGGTGTGACATCCAAGATAATGTGAGAGGTGCAATGCAGCAAAACATAGGATGGGCAGGCCTGGTCACATCTCCAGGTCATACTGCTATCGATGGCTCATCTTCCTTGCCTGAGAACAGATATCTACAAAAGACACTTTTCAGATACTCTGTCCTCCTCACCCTCTGCAGTTGCAGCACTTGCCAGGGGAGTGAAGTCTTAGTTTCAATTTTAACTTGGATGATAGAGTTCATACCCTGTATCCCTTTCTGCCTCTGAAGAATGCCATGCCAGTACCTGTGTGATCTCCGTGCACTTCCACTGGGCTGGTGCGGTTGGTTTGCAGATGGCAGGGCTTGAGAACTGCCAACAGGGGGGGCCAGAGGAATGCTGACATCCGGCCTTAGACATCCTCTGTCTGTAGACTGAAAATGATGGAGATGCATTGTCTGATGGTTCATACTTCTGTGATCAGTCAATGTATCACTACCCTGCTTTTCTTCACTACATCCAGCTGAAGGGCTAATGGCAAAAATTGTTGTCATTAGTCTTTTACATTTTATTCTGCTTTTTTATTATTCCAGAGTCATCCATCACTCCTTGTCCTCTTCTGCTTCAATGGTGACAGTTATCTTTGTTTAATCAGCAAATTTCATGACCACTATCCTCCTTTCCCCTCCCCCCCCCACCTTTAAAGTCATTAATGAGGATATTAAATAGGATCTGTCTTACTGAATAAATTTATCCTTAGTGAATTCTGCTATTTCTCTCCCTCTTTCTCTGGCTTGGTATCATTCCTGTCAAATGAACCTGGAAGAAAAAACAAATGGAGTGAAATCACTGTGTTGAGCAGCTTTACAGACTTCACAGCAATCTATACATACTTCAATTTGAAGAATGTGATATTCAAATTTGTATATATGAGATGACTGCCTCTTCTTCGCTTGAAAACAAGAACATTGTATTGTTTTGAGGAGTAGTAGGCTCCATTCTGGTCATCATTACTTTTCTATTTCTTTGTTGGTGACCTGATGGAATACTTTTGTAATACCTAGTTTGACTAGTATTTTTATATGACAAATAGGATAAATAAACTGGTGATTTCTTTAAAATTAAAAAGGTTGGCTAGAGTAGGGGAGACAGACAGAGATTGCTCTATAATGTGAGAAATCACTAACAAAAATTTCAGAGGAAAATGCCAATCTCTCTATGAATCAGTTCTTAAAATGTTTCATATAATTTAGTAAAATTTACAGCAAATGTCTGTTCTGATGCTAAGCACTATAGGCAGACATTACTGTCTGATGGAACTTCAGACTTTACAAGTTTCTAAAGTATTGACTCTTTGGTATTTTTTTCATAATTATTTTTCCTTAGAAATACTTTGAGGGAGCTGGTTATCTCTAGTTATCTCTTTCTTTACCGTATACTCTGGTTACACTTTCTTGTGTGACTTGCAGTCTTACTACATTGGTGGATCTTTCCTTGGTGGACCACAGGGAGAGCTGAGGTCTTTACAAACTCTTTGAAAGAATCTATCACGTAGAAAATGCAGGATCCATGACTGCATGACGCATTCAGAATAATTTGGTCTAGTTTATGAAAATGAGAAATGTAAAGTATTTTAGAATATATCCTGAACAAAGTGAGACTGGGTAAAATGAGTGAAACATTTTCAAAAGCTGCTTATTTTCAGAGCTGTAGAGATGTAAATGAGTGGATTTTTAATGAATATATTATTATCATTATTATTATTGCTATCAATAATTGTTTTAAGCAGTGCTTTATCTGTCCAGTGCACACAAAGTTAATTTCTGTCCTGAAGAGCTGATACTTGAACTACTCTTTGGAAGAATATAGAGAAAAAAATCTAGATTTTGTCAATATTTTTATGTAGTTGTAAAGTTGCTGCTTATGTTTATTGTGGCAGAAGTCAGCTGACTAAGAGGGAAAGGGGCAGTAAGGGTGTGAGGGAATGAAGATGTTCCATGTCTGGGCAGTGTGGAAAACTGCAACTGAAATTGAAAACTTGCAATAGGCTCTCAAAAGTCACAGTGCCCAGGAAGATCTGTGTGCGCATGTACAAATGGATGCAGGTGAAGGCATACTACATCAGGAGAAGCAGAATTACAAAAGACCATTAAAAAAAAATTAGAGTATGGCCTTTTGGAGGAGGAAAATATGTCATTATTTATAATATATGTCATATTATTTATGACATTTATTAATATGTCATTATTTTTATTCTCTTATTATTTATGAGAGAAAAACTACCAATGTTCTACGTGTTCATTTTTTTTTCTGTATCTTAGTATGTATAACTTTTATGGTATTATTTCTTCCATGTAGTGCAAATGCACCTGATCCTCAGACAAATTTTAGATTAGCTAGATAATTTACTTTATTCATAAAGATACAAAATGGTGATTGTATAACAGTTCATGAAGAGAGCCAAAGCTGCATTTCTAGACACAGAGAATGAGTATTTCATACGGATTTCAGCAAATGGTTTCATCTCAGTTCTTTCAGGCATACAGTAATTCTTGTGTTGCGTAATGATGGAATTATTGGCTTCCCTAAAATCATAAAATAATTCCCTGCCATGTCTTAGCTGGTATCCTTGGTTTGTCTGGTTTGATTCATGCTAGGAATCTCCAAATATGATCACAGCACCCATGTTTTGAGCAAAACAGGTATTTTTTTTTCCAGTTAGTGTGCTTCGCTTGACTATTACAGGATGAAAAAGTATAATGAAAGAGCAAAACACTTGTATACACTGCTGGATTAGAAGTACTGTGAGGCTGTTACTGTCTGTGACAAGAACCTTCAAATAAGAAGGCACATTCCTTTGTTAGGCATGGAGATTTGTTAAATGAAATGTTGAACATTAACATAGCTTTAAAATCCATGTTAAAGGAACTCTATCTCACTGTGAGCTTTCTGGAATGGCAAAAACTACAGCTAGGATTTCTTTTCACTTTTCTCAATTCCTGCAGTAAAATCTGACGGACAGCAACTTGCAGCTTTGTTGTCTTATTTCAGTTCTCTTTGAAAAACCTAAATAAAATAAAATAAACAATAATAATAAAACAAATTTCACTCTTTCTGGATTTTATCTAGGAAAAGTGAAAACTGAATAATTATGGAAACCAAATAAATGTTTCTCACTCATGCATTTGAATTCTTCCCTTTTCAACCTGTTTTGATACATTTCTATTAAATCCTCCTCATCTCTCTTGTAACCTGAAGTATGTTTTTATTTAAAATGTCCTCTATGAAAGACTTCTCATATGGTAATCTTTTTGGTGCCCTATACTCTTTTATCTATACCTTTTACAAGCTCCACCTTGTCTTTTTTGGGATGACCAGTACAGGGTCCAGTGATCAAAGTGTGGGCACACCACCCATTAGCACAGTGGCTTTAGGATGGTTCCTGCTTTGACTGCTACACCTTTCCAGTTAATTCCCTTTTTTAATAGTACCTGCTTCATCTGATGACTGCTGTCCACTGAGCTGTCATTTTCAGAGAACATTCCTAATCTCATTTTATAAAATGCAGTATTTAATTGAGGAACTTACAACTATAGCATAGTACAGATACCACAAGCTTACATGGATTTTAAAAAATACTTAAAGAAATTAATAAAAGAAAAATTCAACAATAGCTATTAAATAATACAGAGGGAATGTCCCTCATTCAGGAGATTCATGCCTCAAAGATTGTCAGGAGCTGGGACAGTATGCTGGACAAGGACCATTAACTGCCTTTTCATGCTTCTCTCCATACTTTTGCTACTGGCCTCAGTCAGGCAGAACATAAGGCTAGATGGACCTGACTTAGAAAGCTATTCTTATGCCTGAGCAGCAACAGTTAATATATAGACTATCAATATATCAGTGCTATTTGCCAGTTTAGCAGTCCAGCTGACAGCCCAATTGCTGAAGACTCCAGACCTTTTGAAAGCCTCTGCTGTAGGGCTAGAGAACATATCCTCATCCTGAAACTGTCACTGTCAACGGTCTTTTACAGGCCATTCACATGTATATTGAGCAGCACAGCCTCTATTGTAGCTCCCTGGGAGACTACTTTAGTAAAATTCTTCCAGTGTGTAACTAGCCTTTTATTCCTGATCATTTTTCCCAGTCATTTAAAAGAAAATTATGAATGCAAGTACTTTCCCTAGTAGTGTGTGGCAATTACTTTTCTTTAAGAGTCTCTGCAAATGACGTTTTCAGATCCTTTTGTATCATCTTGCTCCACCTGCCCATTGCTCCTTCAAAGAACTTTAATCGATTTGTGAGACATGACTTCTAGTACAAAGGTCAATTAGACTCTTACCTGATGTATTGTGTTTGAACATGTGTGCTTTCTCCTCAGTGTAACCACTCTACCTAGCATGAAAATTGGGATGTGCAGTTTCCAGTTCTTCTGAGAGCGCTAAAAAAACCCCAAAGTAAGCATGATATTTGGAGCCAAAGCTAATGCAAGTATTACATTAATGCTCACAATACACTGATTTTTAAGAAGGCGTGAATGAGTACAGTCTGGGCTGGTCTGTTCTGGGATTCCCTCTCCTGACCCTCATCCCTGAAGCAGTTCTTTAGCATATTCCACCTGCAAAGAAAGGGCTGAAAGATGGAAAACTTTTGCATAATGGACAAATCATATAAATTATAAAACCCCCAGTAATACAAACTGTTCAACTAGTCTGTTATGGTCTTGTCTTCTTTTACCTTGCCTGGGTGACCACCAGCAAACTTTCTACTTCTGTGCTGAGATAGAGGTGTTTTTCCTTACCTTTTATGCCTCTATCAGATTTCATGCTTGAGCATTTTTGCTTTCCTTACAGTCGTTCTATGTTTACATTTATAGAATCATAGAATCACAGAATAGTTAGGGTTGGAAAGGACCTTAAGATCATCTAGTTCCAACCCCCCCACCATAAGCAAGGACACCCCACACTAAACCATAGTTTATTCTATTTCCTATTTTCCTTATTCAGACAAAGTTTCTATTTTCAGCAGGCTGTCTTCCCACCACCCTTCTGTGAAATGTACGTGTGTGGGGCTGAGGGAAGATGACTTTAAAAATCTTTTTGCTGTGTAGTATGTTCTCACTGTGATGTTTTAAAACAGTCTTCTTTGTTGTTTACAAGCATTTTATCCTTTAGCTGCCCTTTTTTTGTTTTTGCCTTCAGTGGACTTCTTTATTTCTATGCCAGTCACTATTTTTAATCTCAGTGCTGTCAGACTGAAGGTGATTCTTTTCCCTTTTTCACTCTTGCAAGGATGCTGAAGCTCACCTGGCTATTACAGAACATTTATTTGACAATAACTTCCTAAACTGAGTTGCATACCTTGTCCAGGACCACACCAAGGTTTGTGCCTTTTCTGTAGTAAGTTGTGGCCAAAACTTCTATCAATGTCAGGTATTTGTTGCAAACTGCTTCAGAGAGCAAGGAGAGCAAATGACCTCTGGGCTATTCATTGCCTACACAGTGGCTCTACAAGGAATTACTGTTGTGGTGTGTGGTTGGTCTCTTCATGTGAAGACATTTTGGGGCATGGTCCAGTGATGGTGTCTTAACTGCTGCAACTGACTTATTTCCTCTTGCAGCTGTGGACTAAATTCGTCAGCAGTCCCTGTGCCAGTCCTGCATGTGATAAAGCACATGAACATGGTGCATAAGATGAGTACTGAAACCACATTTACAAATGCATGTAGTCCAAGAGCTGTAAACTATTCATCCTTGATGTAGAGGTAAGCCTTTTTGTCTCTTGAGTCTGCTTTGTCTCCCTTGGTGCTTCTGCCTGTGGCCGTTGATGAAATGCAGTATCTTATTCATACAGAACAGGAATAGTTTTTAACCCTTTGAAATATAGAGGATATTGTGGCTGTTTTACTCACAAATCTGTTCTTGGATTATCCCCTGTCTTGCATTATTCGCTGCTACACAAAAGGTAGGGCTTTTATGAGACTCTTAAGTTTTCTGGATCAGGGAACATCTTTTATGAGTAATTGGACATCACTTAATAAGCATCATTTCAAATACATTAATATTGTAACACCTTCTACTCCATCCTTTTGACCTTACCTACATCATGCATATTTATTCTTTCCACTGATACAAACATTAAGCTCCTATCTTGTATTAGATTCATATATTCATTCACTACTTGAGAGAACAGAGAGGGAGGAAGGGAGGCATACAGGCAGAGAGGGAAAGAGGGAATGATGGAGGAAGAGAGGGGCTTTTAGTATTCTGCAGCTGAGCTATCGATGTAATACGTTAGAAGATATAGGTGCCAGTAATGTGCAAAGAGCTTGAAAAATGACCAGACAGTGCCAAGCCCACAGTGTATGTTGTCAGGAGGGCTAACAGTATAATAAATCAACCTGTCTAGTGTCAGGGGTCAGGTAGTTTGATGTTCAAGGCTGTTTGGCCAGCCTGATCCAGTCAGGCATATGTTATTAATTTCTGAGCCATTAGCACTATTATGATACTAGAATCACCCTAAAGCAGTGCCCATGCTGCGGTGCTTTTGGCTTTAAGTGAAGATCCCAAAGGGGAAAAGTACCTGGGAGAAGGGAGTGAAGTGCTGATTAGTTTCAGGTCTTACGTTTCTCCTGTAACCATTTTTACTAAGCAGTACTGAGAAGAGTATGGAAAACTGCTTGTCAGATGGGATTTTTCCTATGCTTTTGTGTAGGACAGTGATGTTTAACCTGTTCCAGCAGGATGAGCTGTACAGGCCCACAGTCGCATGGGGGGACAACAGGCTTTGCTCCTCTCTGTTCACATGACCATATACATACATAGACAAAATATCTCCCATTTTGAGTAAGTGGAGGATATGAAGCAGAATGCAACTAAATAATCCAATCCAGTCACAGCTACTGTGTGTGCTGGCAGTCGGGTCACTTCATTGTAGGTCTCATTCCTGCTGTGCTTTTTACCTCAATTCTGTGATATTTAGATGCACTGGAGAGAGGATAAGCCACAGCTGTCCCTGCCAAGCTAAGAAGAGAATCTTCCCATATGTGTCTTTTCTTACTCCAGCGTTTGTAAGGCTGGATGGGTACAGGGAAGCTGCAGTAGGCAGTTGCAGGCCAGTCTCATGTTCAGGATCTTTAATTAGCCTCAGTAGGTGGTAATATACAGGGAGAAAGGTTAAGGCAGCAAATCAGGCTAATTACAGGCTGGCGTTCCCACGAGTTCAGATCAAGCAAACTTCTCCAGCCCCAATCTCTGAGAAAGAGGCTGTCAATGCCATGCTGTCTCTGCCAGTGCTACAAGGCTCCTGGTTTTCAAGCCACTCACGCAGTGACTTCCCAAAGGGCTGTTCTGCCTTGTGTACCCATGAGAGGTCAAGCTGCAAATCTGGGTGAGCCAGGTCACAGATTAGAATTTCCTCTCATTGCTTTTGGGCAGTGATAGCAGTAGGTCCCATGTCTCTGCCAGAGCACTCACTGATCCACAATCTATAAATCCATACAGATATGTCAGGGACTCATCAGGCTCCTACACTGCAGGCCAGCTTCTCTCTAAGCAACTTTGTATGCAGCTGCCTCTTCACTGATGTTTCAAACCACTGTGAAAGCTCTCTCCTACCTTTTCCCCCTCCCAGCTGCTGTTTGTTGCAGGCTATACTGTCAGTATATTGATATTTGTAGTGTTATATAAATTAGTGCCCAGAATATTAGAATTAAAATGTCACAGTTGAAGTTTTGCTGAAACGGGCAGCTGTGGTGCTGAAACATCCAACTGTCAGAAGAAACTTGATGCAAGTACAAGTGGTGTGGAGCAAAAAGGCTGATACACATTTCACATAGCAAGTTATTCTGCAGCCTGAAACAAAATTAGAGAGCAGTTAGGTGAGAACCTCGAGGAAGCTTGCCAGATGCAGTGTGGAGGCATTATCAATGAGAATCTTTGTCCAAATAGAAAACAATCCCTACATAATTTCAAACAAAACCCCTAGAGCAAAAAAAACTCCAGATCTGAACCTAAAGCCCACTTCTCAAAACCTATAAAAGAATTATGTTTAAACAGTGTATAGCAGAAAGATTCAGCAGGAGAGGCTTGACTAGTAGTAGATTAGGAATTTGACTAGATTACTTCCAGAATTTTTCCCAGAGGTTTGTAAACTCGCATGTTTGAGGGTTCATTTTGTTCAGAGGAACAGGTATGGTTATAATGTAAGTCCTAATTGTATGTGATTTTTAAATAATTTCATACATCCTGTGCAGACTTTATTTCTACTGGGCATTTCTTCCAGAAAATGACTCTGCTCACCTAGCCCTCACAAATGCACTGGTTGTGTTCTTCTCAAACTGGAGAAAGTCTCATTGATTTCTGTTTTTCTTGACATCTCCAAATCCTGGGAAGGACTTTTACAAATTAAGATCAAAAGTACTGGATTGGCAATAGCGCTTGGGTCTCCTACTCAGGCACTGTGCAGTGAAGTCAGCTCTTACCAGCTTCTTTCTACATCTGCAGAGACTGTGATAATGCCTTTGTAAGTGGCTTTGATAAATATATAAGAAGTCATTTGTGTAAGTAGGCAAGTCAAGTCATTATCAGAAGTGTGCCTAACTGGAGTTAGGCAAAATACAAGACAAAAGATGAAAAGGTTTGATCAATTCATGCCTTTAAGTACACAGCTAAGATTTAAAATATACAAATTACTTTTTCAAATTAGAATGCTAAAGATACTGTCAATGTTAAATGCTTCTGAAAAATCCCACCTACATATTCCAATAGGAAACTTCATAAAAATACGGCATTAAAACAGAGAATATTGCTCGCTCTACAGCAGTTTTAGCAATACAATAATAAAAATAGGACAATAGGGTGTAAAACAAGAGCAAGGAAACACACAGTGAAGACAGAGGGCAGAAAGGACCACTTGATGTAAAAATAAAATATATTCTTTGTCTGTAGCAGCTAAATCAGTACTCTTAATAGCACAGCTGGACTATGTGTTACCAAGCTAGACTTAGCCAGTGAGTATCATTTAAGAGACTGAAGGTGAAACTATGAATTAAAATGGGGGGAGAAAATACAAGAAAATATAATGTGCAAAAGATGTCATACTGTTTCTGCCAGTGAGCTAACTGAGGAGATATTTTGCAAGGCTTTTACCCTTCCACTACTTATCATAGAATCATAGAATTACAGATTTACAGAATGGTTTGGGTTGAAGTGGACCTTAAAGATCATCTAGTTCTACCCCACCCTTCTACTAGACCAGGTTGCTCAAAGCCCTATCCAGCCTGGCCTTGAACATTGCCAGGGATGAGGCAGTCTGGGCAGTCTGTGCTAGTACCTCACATGGTTTGAAATGTGAAGGTGTCACTATGTGATATGCTGTCTTTGGCAGCAAAGCTGGCTTGAAAGTTCTCAACACCTATGACCAATTTACAACCCCCTCAGATGTGTCAGTGCATGTCTATGGTTCTGTGCACCAAACTGGGTAACTCAGGTGATCTGGAGTCAAAATAAGCAAATCTACCCAGTACTAAAAATCAGACTGTTTGGAAAATGGGGTAATGTAGGGTACAAGGTATGAGCTTTGCTGCTGGTAAACAATATAGTTATCTAACAACAAGAAAGTTGTGAAATCTTGAATACTCAAACAATGCTACTTGTGCAGCTGTGTCCCCAGCCTTTGGCAAGACTAGCCCCGTGCATCCTAATATTAATTATTCTGATTACATAGAAAGAGTAAGAGTAATGTTTGTATGTAGGGAAAACATACCAACTATAGCCAGTGTGTACTTGGTGGATTAGCAATTATCTCCAATAAAAGGTTTCTTACCATTGATTCATCTCATATCAGGTCGCTGCTAAGTTCATAGATGCTGTTTCACTAATTTAGATTTTAACGCCTCTGTTTTTTTACAGAAGAAAATGCATGTTCAGCCTGCTGCAGAGTGAGTTTTAAATGTGGTGTAAGAAGAGAGCTTTCAATTTCCAAAACATTCTGGGCTATTATTATAGCTATAGTATTTATCATAAACCTACTGTGGCTGTTCCCCTAAACAGCTTGTGTTTGTTTAAGCTATGCTTACTTAAATTATTGTAAAGTAGAATACGAATACCTGTTAAGTAAGTGTAGCACATTACCATTGGAACTTGTTATGTTTCATAATGTAGTATGTATGAGTGGTGTTTTCTGGATCTACAAGAAGGAAGTGACTGATATCAAGTAAGTAAACTAAAACTAACCATGGTCTCTGCAGCACCTTGTATACAACCACAAGAAAAACATGAGGATCTTCATGACAGTGCAACAGTCAAGACAAAGTAAAGAATAAAGCCACTGGAATATAAAAAAATGCATTAGAGGTATTTCCCCTGCAATATCTTAATGGCATTATGAATTTCTTGATAATTTTATTTAAACATTTTAGTGCAATTTCTTTTAGTTTGTTTTAATGTTCCTAATCCAGATCAGCTGCTGCGCAATGGGAATAAGTGATGATTAGTGGCACACTGCTAGTGTGACTGCATGGAGATATAATGAGGCATCTGCAATGTTTTTCCAGTGTGTAACAACCAGTTGACCCTGTAGACTGTGGCTAACACAAAGCAGAACTGTGCATTTGGTGGCCATCAGCAGCTGTGTAGGGGTGGTGTGTAGGTAAAGAAAAAAATATTTTTCCATTCTTCTGCAATCCTTGTTTTACAAACTATTGAGAGCTGTTTGCCTAAGCAGCCTGGTGCTGTGTGTTGTGTGACACACTCCAAATGGCAATTATTGTATGTGATTTAATCCAGTATACAAATATATCTGTTTCCAAGCAGTTTACAACAAAGCAAGTCACCTACACTCTTTATATTCAGCCTGGGGAAGCAGCAGGATGGAGATCAAGGGAGTTACCTGCCCTTCTCTCAACATGCCCTTGTGTCTTTACAAGAGCAGTGCCTCTGTTTCCCATAGGGAACTGACCCAGTGTGGGGGTGAAGGGACATCTGCCTGTATGCCCATGCCTTAAGAGTGTGCACCGGTCTGGGGAAGCAATCAGCTCTGCAGTTCAAACTGTGATTGAGTTCACCTTTGTCTGCTGTGTAGGTCTCTAGTTTGCTGGCTGATCTTGAAGTGGCCTTGCTAAAACCACTCCCTGCCATCTCTAAAGGAGATAAATCTACCTAAAACACTTCGAAGCAGACATGCTCCTCTGCTTGAAGGTGAGCACTTGACCTGAAGATCTCAGAGGTCTATTGAAACAGATGGTACTGGGTTTCCAGACACAGAGCTGCAGCTCCTGAAGCACTGCAGTGCTGCACAGTCCTGGCATCCTGTGGTGCTTGGCCCCAGCACGTGGATTCATGAGGTCAATGTCTGGGGCTGCAGGACCTGGGGAGTGTGGTGTGCTTCATGTGGTCACCAACAGGCTTAGCCAGCTGGGCTCCGTGAAGAGCAGCAGGAACAGAAATGTGTCTGAAGTGTCCTGTTTGTCCAGAGCTTGGGAAAATGAATCATGGCCAGATCAGTCTCCTGGAGACAAGTGTTTGTTACTTCTCTTAGACAGAATTCAACTGGGCTTACCCATTCGATTATGATACAGGAAAACCTGTGAGAATAAATGCTAAAGGATAGGCATTTGTAAAGGCTGGTAGAGATTTTGAGAGATTAAGCAATTTTATATCCTGATTTCTCTCACTTAAAACTTTATAACAAGTTTTAAAATTCTTAAGCAGTTAAAAATCTCCAGAATATGAAAAACAAATTTAAAATTTGTAAGTACTTGTGCATATTGATCGACCACATAATTTTATCCAAAATCCTCATTTCTAGGAAATACTAAATTTTGAATCAATATTTTTCTCTGACTAGGATTATTTTTTTTTAGAAAAGAGAAAGAAAGTGGTTTTCCCTGAACCTCTCATCATAAAGCATGTGTCGCTGTTAGTTACAATTTCCAAGGCAGTGAAAGACCAGCAACAAGCTGCCAATTTATCACTTTAGAGCCCCACTCTGTTCCAGCCCTCCAGCTTCTCAACTCACTGTAACCTACACGTGGTGCTCTGTGCAGAAGGAACGCACAGATGATGCAGGCACTGTTTTTCTGAGCATCCCTTTCAGAGGATGGTAATCCTGTTTCATGGCAGCTTTTGTGGTATCAGCATTGTTTTCACTTTCATGGGTACAAAACCAGAACTTCTTGTATGGTTTTCTGAAACAATTAATTTGAGTTGAAAATTCTTGGGTTTTCAAACTGGACTGCATGCATTCTCTGTCTCTGCTATCAGAAGTGACCAACAGCCTTGAATCTTGAATACCTCTTTGATTAAAACTTCACCTAAACAAATGTGTTTTCTGCAAAATGTTTTGGCTCTGACAAAGCAGCATATTTTTATGAGATTACATTTAATGGGAATGTTCTGACCAGCTCCAGATGCATACTTTATATATGCATAGATAGTTTCTATTGCCTAGGAAGATCCACGTAGTAAACAGAGAGAATTTGCCAAAAGCAATTATTTTTTTATCAAAGTTAGGTTTTAAACCATTTGTGACCACCCAAGATCATGCTTTGGTAAAACAAACAGATGTGGTCCAAACTGCAGCAAGAAGCTAAACTGTAAAACCCAAATACATCTAAATGTTGTTTGTGTTGCAGTGAGAATAGTATTATCCTGCTAGAGAATTCTGTCCACATCTGTAGCAAATAAAACAAGAGAAAATTCTAGAATATTTCAAGGAGCAATGTGATCAGTGAGGCAGAACTTGATCCACAATTGCCAAGTTACAACCTGATAATACACCATCAATTGCTTCACACAATTCAGCAAAGTTCCAAGATCTGCTGTATCGAAAGCAGCAGAAAGATCCATCAGCAGGAGTCCTGTAATTTAACTTGAATCAGCAGCTGGTGATAAATCATTTGTGACCTTAAGTAAAGCAATCCCAGGACTGTGGTACTCCCTGAAGCCAGACTGAAGCCTCTCCTATAATCCATTCCCAGATAAATTTGCTGGTAGGAAAAGGGCAACCACTTGCTTCATCTTGCCCTTCCTCATATCCCGAAAAAGAGTGCTAGTCCAGTTATGACTAGGTAGAACAGAAATCTGCAGTCAAAGGGAGGGAAAAGCTTCACTGCTAACAAAGAACAGCTGCAAATTTCAGCAGATTAGGAGACTTGCAGAAAGCAAAGAGTCATTAACCGTGTTAGCTATAAATGAGGCAAAGAGCTGAAAGACTGTCCGCAAGCAGCCATATGGGCCAAGAGTCAAAACCAGAAGTAATGGAGCATGATTGCTTTCCCAACTGTGTGATCTCAGCAAGAAGCAAATACAAATGTATAACACTCGCAGATACAGGCACTGGTAGAATAATTACCAGCCGTAGCGCTGAACAGTCGCAGCTGATTAGAAATTCACTCTGTTCTTGCTGAATTCCTCACAGGAGGCTGCTGAAGGATTGTGCATGAGGAGTGATTTGTGGTGCAAAATGTGATCAATAGCATAAAATAAGGCTTCAGGTCTGGTTTTCCTCATTAATAACAGGACAAGGAAAAGTAGATCTGGCTGAATCAAAAGCAATGTGCTAAGACTCTGCAACAGCTTGGTGCTTAAGGAGACTAATTTCTGGGCTAAACAGCCTGAAATAATTCCACATCACGAGCTGTTATCTTCACCTCAGTTGAGTCCTGTGATGACCAAGGCAGATAAAGTAAAGCACAGAAAACTGAGGACAAATCAAGAGCTTCACAGACCAATTTGGTTTTTAAATGGAAAGAAAGAAGAGGAAAAAACACCATGATTTGTACAAGAGGATGAGGTAGATAAATTTTATGAGATTAATAAAATCAACGTTGGTTCAGTCTGGTTGTCTTCGAAAACTTTGGTGGGTTAATCAGACTACTGCATAGTCCTAGTAGAGGTAAATATGAGAGATACAAGACAGATTATAAATTTTTATCACTATCAAACCAGTACAGATATCAACACAGGACTAACTCGACAGGTCATCTTCTAGAAGGCTTATTGTAGTACACTTTTTGTAGTTGGTTGCCCAAATCAACTACTGTGTCAGTAGTTCACAGACATGCTTAGAATAGTGTTAAAGCAAAAAACCACCTACTTCCCATGTTAAATATAGTTGAAACACAGGAAAAGAGCAGGGAATATAAGAAAACACCACCACTCCTAAAGAATCACCGATTTTATACTGACTGCATCTTGACTGTATCTTTTAATGATCTGGATCTGGGACTTCAATAGTGCTTAATAAATAATGATGATGGTACCCTACCTGCACAATGCACGCGAAGCTCCCATTGATGTCAATGTGAGTTCTCAGCAAAGACTGATGGCAGGATACTCCTGTGACAGAGATGAATTTTCCATTAGAACAAAATGAGTAAGACCTGTCTCAGTCAGCAGAATTCACAGCACAACAGACATTCCTTGGGGGCTCAGTGAAAGATGCCCATCCTGGGTGGTTGAAAGTAAATTGGGTGGGAAGTAGTGAGGCAGATTTGGATGACCACAAAACCAATTTGGGCTTAGGTAAAAACTGACATGGTATGAAAAAACCTCATCCAATTATATCCATATTTAACTTGTATCATCTGGAAATCCTTGCTTCCTTTCTCATCACACCATAGGGGAAATTGCCTTTTTTTTTTTTTTTTTTTTCTTTTCCCCATGAAGGCAAAGGATGAAATTAATACTGGGGGAGGAGGAGAGAGGATGTGGATGCACTGAACTACCTTTTGAAAACCACCTTTTATTTAGAGTAGATAAAGGAAAAATGAAATGCCATTCTGGTAAACAACAGAAAACCATTACCCATACAGAAATCTGGACAATGAGCCAGAACATTCAGTTGGATGTTTTTCTTCAAGGATTTTGTAAAAAATATAGACACGAGGAACTGATGTGAAGCCAGCCTTTTGTGAAACAGAGAGGCAGCTAAGCACAACAGGGGTACAGAGAGAAAGCTCTTACAATGTGGTCTTGAGAAAAAATGAGAAAGTAAAGCTTTTGGCAAGGGGTTGCCTGAAAATACCTGAATCTGTAAGCCAAGAAGAAGTCTCTCTGCTGTTTTGGTGTTAATTTTGTTGTGCAAAAGCAATGTATTTTCTGTAAATAAAGAATATTGCCTTATTTTCTTACCAGCTGCTTCTCTTTGAAAAGTGCATATTTTGCTTGACCATTTGAATCAAAAGAAGTATCAATTTCTACCATTGTTTATAGTGATCAGTGAAGAAAATAGGAAAAGGGAAAAGATAAGAAAAAGCAAGATCAATTACGTTTTTGATAATATATTTTATGATAACTATTGCTAAGTAAACAAGTATATTTTCAGCAGCAAAACTATAATTATTAGAACACATGCCTTAGAAAAACAGGTGGACAGGACGAATTTGATGAGGGGAATACCTTTGCTCCAGTCTTCATATTATATTATTTAATAAAATATACCAGTAAACATTTTTGTTGTTGTTGTGTTGGTTTGGGGTTTTTTTCCACATTAGAATATTATGTAGAGGTAATACACAGTAAAGGCTCAGGATTATTGGCAGTTCCCATTGTTTCATAATACCAGTTTTGGATGTGCATAGATGAGATATCTATTTGGTTAGTGTGCATTTTCAAGATGCAAGACTGACAGTTCAAGTCTCTTTACAATTGTGAAAATTAGGCACCAAAACCCTGAGTAGCCTTCCAAAATTTTTATCTCTATTTCTCTAAGTCTGCTAGAAAACGGTACTTTTTATTTAATAATATTGTCACTTTTATTGCTCTAAAAACTGATCCCAGCAATTTGTTTTCCTCTCATTACAGCTTTTACATGTCACAGTGTGAAGAATGTAAGTATTTCTTGAGCTACTTATTGGTGCAAATGGAAATGTGAAAATATTTATTGGTAAAGCAAAAGTACAATCTGTATTGCTTAATTATGATAATCTAGGGAAATTATTCTTGCATAATGCCCAACAAAGTAGTAAGAGAAAAAAATAGCTAGCTGTTCTTTTCTATTACTTGCCTCAAATGATCCAGGTAAGATGTTTGTAAGCTTGTAATTTCGTGTTGAATTTCTTACTTCAGCTATATTTTGGAAAAAGTAGAGTGCTTTAAAATACAGTCACTAATGTTTGTGTTAGGAGAAGCACTCCAAAGTGCTGGGTGAAGTTACAGATTTCAGTATAATATCATTTAAAATATTTTCTGAAAACTGTATTGATTTTTATTTATGTATTTGCACTTTTTAGCCCTTTTTGACTTTAAGGTCATGATGGTGTTTTCTAGAGGTTAGGAAGTTTTGAACAGAATCTACGTTGCTTCTAGTCCTCCGGGCTGCGAAGATGTCTTCTTAATGTAAATAATTACTGCAACTAAGTTTGTAGAGGATGTAATCCATGGGGCTGTAGAACTCCACAGTTTGTGTAAATATATATGGATTAGGCTTTTCTAATGTGCAATATTTGAAATGCGAGCATTATATGTCAGTTCTTGCTTTAGAACAACCAACTTGAGAAAATAAATGATTACAGCTTATAGAATTCGCAAGGTATTTCATCAGGTTTGCGTGGCAGGGAGGATTGCCAGCTCTAAGGTTTCAAACAGCTTTCTGAGGAAAACAACCACGCTTTAGGAACAGCAAAAAGTATGCAGTGTGGTTTTCTGTGATGCTGTGTTGTTTTTGGCATTATTGGCTCGATAGCTAATAGGAGAGAAAAGCATTGAATTTTCCTACAGCTGGAGCACTACTAAGATCTTTGTAATTTTGGCTGTTTTGGTATCCAGATGTTTTGATACCTGTGTTCCTACCAGTCTCTGTGGTGGGGGCTCAGAGTTGTGTCTCCTCCACCTGTCTGTGTATTTCTGTGATGCTTGGAGGAACTTAATGTTCCTGCTATGTAAAACTCCGTGTCAGAGGTAGCTTAAGCAGGGAAAATGGTTTGCAATTACCGAATGGAGGTGGAAGCCAGACATACAAATAAGGCAAAATTTGTTTCCTTGCAAGACCAGCTGAAACCAAGTACTTTTTCAATCCCAGACAGAAAGTGGTGGCTCATCCTAAGGCTGAACATGAACTACCTAAGGAAAACTGACACCATTTCTTTCCAGCTTAGACTCTGTCCTGGTGCTGTCTCACAGTCAGTTCAAGCTGAACTGAAACCAGGCTGTTCCAGAGAGCCCTTTTCCCCCCTGCTGCTTTCCTTGCATTAGGGCCTACAAACGTTTCTTTTGGTGTGTGTTTTCAGTTAGCACAGCCGCTAATCATTCCACTGCGGAGTGAGAATGAGCTGACAATGGCTTCCTGTTTTGCATGTTACTTTGCTTTGTTTTAAAAATGTTTGGGTGTAGGGATTATTTTGAAGGCAGCTATTTTTGTGGGCCTGTTATTTAATTTCTTTTCAGCTTTTAGATCTTCAGTTTGGCACTAGGAAGAATTCAGCTGAGTTACCTTTTCTGTGGTTTCAGAAAGGGCTGCAGACTATTTAGTTTCCTTTGAACAGTGTGGAAGTGTCTATGGGATTGCTATATTGAAAGACCTCATTGGAAGTTGGGTTGGCTTCTAAATTATAGTAGATTCTTTGGGCAAAATTCTGATCTCTGTTGCATAGCTATACATTTGAGTATGTATTTCAGTAACTTTTCTGATGGTGGAAGTGGATAAAAATGAGGCAGTTTCCAGCACTGTCTATCTCACCGAACACTGAAATCACTGCCTGCTGACTCCTGATGGTGCCTCTCCCCAGGTCTTCACTTTCCTCTCCCAGAGTAAGCAGATGACTTCAGTGTGAATTTTGGTACATTCAACACAGAATACAGCCTCAAAGTGTCCATTCTTCAGTTCTTTAATAATGTATTTTATTCCTGTGATAGGTGTACAGCTTTGAGGTGATGTCATCTGAGGAAGATCTCAGGGTCCATTTATTTTTACCACATCTGTGTGTGTGATTTGGATACGGTTTGTGTTTAAAACTTCAGTACTGTACCATGGTTATATTTTTACCTCAGGACAACTAGTGTATATTCATTACATGAGATAAATGCCAGAGCCTTTTCAGTGAAGACATGCCCAGAGTTGTGTGACCTTTCATATTTTGCTTGCTCAGAATTTTTTGACCATCCCAGCCCAGTCATGTTTTCCACCTGATTTTCTGCTTGTGACTGCTGGAGAGAAAAGTAATTCAGCTGTGGTCTTCTTCTTTTATGCTAAATAAAAGGGTTAAGCTCTGGTTTCTTGCCTTTACTTGTGTTTTCCTGACTGTTATTTCACACCAGCTCTTTTATCCCATCCTTCCATTTCTTTTCGCTCTCCTTCTTCCTGCATGACCTCTCCATTCCTGCAATGACAGCTCCCCGTGCAGAAGGCAGACAAACACAGCTCTCCTGCAAGGCCCTGCCTGCAGTTCCTGGTTCAGATGTGTGCCAGGTGCAGTGCAGAGACAGTGGGAACATTTTGGGGGTTGTCACAGCTGCAGAGAATTGCAGGTGCTTTTCCTGCCTCTGGGCTGGAGCTTGCAGCTACTTCATCCTGGCTTTCACTGGGCTTCACCAGGCTCCCAAGGGATCTGCATGGAGAGGCCTTGTCCAAAATCATGAGATTAAATGGCATTTCTCTGAAAGGAAACCTAGTCACTGTCTTTCGTTTGGATCATCTGATTTCAGTCTTTTGGCTGGCAATGAAACATTGTAAGAGCTGTAGCATGAAACTATAAATAACATTTACAATTTCCTTTTCTTCATTTGTATTTAAGAAACATATTTATTACATAAACTTTCACTACTTTCTAGCAGTAATTCTACAGCTATGTTTGCAGTAGCAGCTCCGCTGTTACATTACTGCAATTATAATAAATTATTGAAGCATAAGCCTAAATATATATCTAGTCTACTCTTCAATTTTCATTCCAATTTAAATATTTAATATAGCTTTCCTATAGATTCTTCATTGATGGATAGTAATTGCACCGTCACAGAAAATACAGTTTTGTTTTGAAAGATGCTTTTTGGAAATTGTACCAGGGCTGTTAATTATTCAAGGCAAAGAAACAAGTTAGGATTGTCTGCCTTCAACATGCCAACAGGATAAAAGGGAAATGGTGTTTATATCAAAAAGGGTATACTAAGCCCAGTCATAAATTTGATACTGTAAAGAGAGAAAAGGTAGAGGCATGCCTAAGACATGTTATGAATATCTGATCTTTAACATAGAGATGAACTTCTGCAGTTAGCCCTATTTTGTTGACTGGCTGAATTCTAAGTTGGAATAGCAATAGAAAAATAATTGGTCTCACCCATGTTCCCAGTTCTACCCCTTACCTTTCTCAGTTTTCTGATCAATTCATATTTCTGCTGTCCTTTGATATGCTTTGTCATTTGCTGTAGTTTTAGTGACAACATTAGATATAATTGTAATTTGCTAATTGTATGGTGAAGGGCAGTGATATACAAGCAGATTATGTAAGTCAAAGAGAAGTTATTTTTGTGTCAATATGCATTTGTTTTCTTTTTTTCTTTTGTTTTCTTTTTTTCTTTTTTTTAGGAACCTGTAGCTGCTGAGCCATACATTTTGTTAGCAGCCATCGAGCATGGGGGGTCAATTTCCATTATAAGCTTGAGATGGGAAGTGGCAGGTCTCTGCTTGTCATTTCTCCCCCAGGTTCTTCTGTTCTACCAGCAGCAAACTCACAGTAAGTTTGAAAAAGAAAACTAATGTGGATTTTTGTTTTTAATTGCCTTGTACTGAACTACAGAATTAAGCTGTATATGAAAATAATAATTAAAACATGCAATGGGAAACACAATTTCTATGAGGACACAGCTTATGAAAGTAATGCTGAATTTTCTAGACATGGCCTAATGGGGAAAAAGAATAATTTTGCTTAAATTTTAGTATCTGTTATAGGAATAATACATCTTAAAAATATGAGTTTTCTTTATATTTAGCTAAATTTTGGTGTATAAATTAATGTTGGGCAACTAACAAACAGAAGAATTATAATTGTCTTTGTGAAAAACTGGATACAGCGGTTAGGTATGTATTAAAGTATGCATGGCTATGACACATCATTGTCTGACAATCAAATTGCTATTTTCACAAGTGGTTACTTAATTTCATTCAGGAAACTACTTTTAGTTGAACTTGTTGGTCTCAGGACTCTTCGTTTTACATAGCTTTCATCCCAGAATGATAAGAAAGTCATAGGATAGTGTGGGAAGCAGTTTTGCAGTTTAGAATCATAGAATCATAGAATAATTAGGGCTGGAAAAGACATTAAGATCATCTAGTTCCAACCCCCTGCCATAAGCAGGGACACCCCACACTAAACCATGCCACCCAAGGCTTCATCCAACCTGGCCTTG